>NRDX01000034.1:0-91054 GCA_004125185.1 Entelexis vaccinii | reverse complement strand
CTAATAGGCGAAAAAAAAAAAAAAACACGACAACAACAACAACAACAAAAAGTGCATGGTGGACAAGCGCGCCACTATCGCACTAAAACCAGTGGTTCCTATCAGTTCTGTGAACTCTTAGAACCCGGGCCCGGATTCAGGCCTACTCATTAAACGCTCTGTTTAGACCTTAATGTATATTTTATTTCTACCGTTGATCAGACTGCATTTTGCAGTAGTAGGCCATCATCATCATGGAGGAGTAGTTGGTGGTGCACTTGGCATTTATGATTGAAGTAGCGTGTTGTTTGTGCTTGACCAGCTAAGTTCATGTGTGTGAAAGCATCAATTAGTGGGATCTCGTTGACTACCGCGCCATCACTGCTGGAAAATAGTCTCGCACATCTGAATCAGTGGACATCTGAATCAGTGGACATCTGAATCGGTGGGCATCTGCATCGGTGAACACCTAGATCGGTGAACACCTAGATCGGTGGAGGCTGACTCTAGTTATTTTATTTACATAGTTCATATTCACGAAACGTACAACTCCATTGTTTCCCGTTGTTTAGGCGCCTCGTTTGACACTCCTGCTTCTCACAACACAGCATTATGTTGCGATGTCTTCCATGAATTTTTCTAATCCTTCTACTAATTCCTATTATTACTCCTCGAGTCGTCGTGTGTTAAAACGACCAAATTTGGGCACAAATTGGCGCGTAACTCTGAGCACGGAACTGCGAACATTGTGCACGGAACCGTCGTGTAGATACAACCAATTCTTCGCGGCGCCGTCTACACGCCGGCAAGTGCGCTGCGCCCTTTTGGCGGTCCCACCGCGATAGTAAGCAGACGCGCTACACGTGGAGACGCGTCCAAACACGTCACTTTAATTAAGGAGTCGCCGTTATATAATATTCAAGGAGGGTGAATGCGTATATATATATATATATATTTAATCAACCATCGCCTCAACAACACAAGTTCCTTTGCACGCGCTTTGCATACGAGCGATTGCCAGCGCGGAATCCAGGGACCAGATGCAGTCGCAATAGCCATCTTTGGTGGTGTGGGTGCTGCTGGTACTGGATTTCGCGCCTATGTTTTGGGGAGCAGTGCGAGGTCAAAGCCAAAAAAAAAGAAGAAAAGACAAGGCAGTTAGTTGGTTAAGTTCAGTTCAGTTTGAAAAGAGGAGACAACAGAGAAAACAGAGAGAGAGAAAAGAGGGAAAAAAAGAAACAGATGATTATTGTTTTCACGGGTCTTTCTAAGATTAACAACTGCTACTGCGCTTGATCACAATAAATTAAGGAGAGTACGATAGTTGGAGCGCGGCGATGCTCCCGGCAATTTTTACAGGTTCGCACAAAAGAGATGCGGGGATGCGGAATGGATGCCGAGCATCCAGGTCCAGCGGATCGAATGGGATCAACGACGATCAATGCCAGGCAATGCAGATGGTATCAGTAAAACAGCATGCAATCCTTTGGGAAGGTTAAAGGGTGTGCAGCATTTAGCTGGACTGCGAGATGTTGAGCCAGCGCTGCGCCGTCGAGTTGGCCGCAGACACGTAGGCCTCAACCAGCGCCTGAGGAAGAACCTCGGTGCTGTTGATCTTCTGGTAGTCAGGCAGCACCTGCGTGGCGTTTGTCGTGTTCAGCACCTTGCTGAGCGCGTTGAAGTAGAGCTCGTAGGCGAGGTCCGTGTAGTGCAGACCGTCGGTGAACAGGGTCGACAGGACCTTGTTCTTCGGGTTGCCCTTGGCACCAATGAAGGTGCTGTTCGCGCCGCGCGTCGAGTTCGAGCTCGTCGAGTTGGAGCCCGTCGAGTTCGTGCCGTTCTTGGGGGCAGTGACGTTCGTCGAGTTCGTCGAGTTCGAGAAGGTGGCGTTCCTGCCGCCGACACGAGTGCTGTTGCCGCCGCGCGTGGCGTTGCGCGTCGAGTTCGTCGAGTTGCTGCTGTTGCTGCTGCCGTTGCTGCCGAACGTGAACGGGTTCAGCGAGCTGCTCTCGTTCAGGTACGAGCGGAACACGCCCCACAGATCAACGAAGGGGACGTCGAGGTCCTCAGCAACGCTGCGCGCAGCGCGGTTATAGAGGTAGAAGTCCTTGTTCGTGGCGTTGGCACGGTCCTCGTCAACAATACCCTGGCCAACAATAACAACGTTGTTCGACTTCTGCAGAGCCGCCTCGGCAATAGCCTGCAGGTTCTCGCTGTAGCTGCTCACGGGAACGTGGAGCTGCTTCGTGGTCTGCGCGTCCTCGTTACCAAGGTAGACAACGCTCCACTCGATGGGGGCCTCGCCGGCACCATTGAGGACAGGCTCGATGATCTCGCTGTAGTCCTCGGTGTTGTAGCCCGAGAAACCACGGTTCACAACATCGTACTTGCGCACGTACTGCTTCTGCAGGGCCGGCGCAATGCCGCTCGGAAGCTCGGCGGATTCCTGAGTGATGGAATCACCCAGGAGCAGGATTTGCGGGAAGTAGAGCGAAAGCTGCATTATTGATTACAGGTGGCTGGCTGGGTAGCAGAGTGGTTGGTCCGATCTTGATCGTTTTGGAGGTGCGCTATATATACCAGCAAAGACGCCGTAGCCAACGCCCCAGCAATGATCAGCAGATTGTCCCGGAGGAACTAGGGCGCATCCGAATGAGGAAGTCAGGGTAGCGGTTCACTGCAGATATGCACTCATCTGTGCATATATCTCTCGAGTCAGGTGCGGGGCGCCGAGCAAATGCCGATCACGTCATCCGCTTGAGCAAGGCTGGCATGCCACCGAAAAAAAAAATCCTCTCTCTCCAGCGTCTCAGGAATGTGCCGCGCTGGGCGGATAAAAATTGTTTAGACTTAAGCATGGCGTTTGTTTTGCCACTCGCAATTATGTAAAGTGGGGGCGTAACCCCGTATATGGTTCGCCTTATGGCCTTGTCTAGCACCCTGGCACCCTGGCACTGTCGCTGCACCCGCAGAGCTCCCGCCGGTCCATGGCCCGGGTATGCGTCCGGTTTCACTCTACCCTAACCTCGTAATGTACCTTTGGCGGGGTAAGGGTGCGTTCTGACGCTAAACCACAAGCCTACTCGTTTCCACTTTGAGCCGGTGGAAATTAGTGCGGGCGGCGTCCTGCGGCTCGCAGCAACCGCACACGCTGGTGTCGCAAGCAGCAACCGCCGTGCACTGCATGGCCACGGCACGCCTCCCGCGAGCAGCATCAGCGTCCCCGGCGTTCGGGTTGAGTCCGTCCTGTGGCGGCAGACAAGACCGTAATTACTTGTTTTTATTGGGGTTGAAGTGGCCGCAATATCGTTTGTCGGCTCTTTGCATATATGTGCTTATGTAATGCAGGAACTTTGTGATTGGGCCTCGTCAAGGCTGCAGCCTGGCAGAGAGCGGCACGCTGACTGGCCGCGCCATGTGTAACGTGGCCCGAACCCTCGCCATGGACGCCCCGGTCTCCAGCGAGCACTCCGCGCGCATGTGCACGCCAAGGCATGTGCTCTCTGATCCCCCGCTCACCGGTTTTATATTTCTTAGCTGAGGACTTTGGGCGGCGTCGTGCCGCACTTTGAGGGCTGCACACTCTGTGAGTCTACCTCGTTCATCTCGTATCTCTAACTAACTGCCTTTAATTGCCACTTACTTCGTATGTACGGAAACTGCGCACATAAAGAGTCTACTCGAATTGAGTTCGCACGGACGTGAACGGCGTACCTATGCCTATAGTTTAGGTAATGCAATTTAACCGGGACCGAGTTGCATAGGCGCGCTATTTCACGTTGAGGCGGAACAATGAGCGAATATGCAGGTCGCATGCACGCAATGCGATAGGCCTCCCAGAATTGTCCGGTTGCGCCATCGCCCTGCTTACTTTGCTCGTGGATCGTTGGTGCCGTGTTGAAGAGGCTTCTGCATCGTCAAAGTAGCAACCTGCAGGTAGCCTGCAGCCGAGTGACCTGAGTAACCTATCACGTACTAGTGGCCGGGCCGCTCAATATCAACCGTTAGCACGTATATGCATTGCGTTCTGCGCGAACTAGTTTGATTAGGTGTGCCGTGCCGTCCTAATTGGGGCGCTCCATTGATTGATCTTTGTTTTATAGGGGCTACAGTGTGCTCGAGGAGGGAGGGGGGGGTACTAGCGGTTATACTGCGGCTCTCTTTATATCGTTGCGCGCGCCACCAAATGTTGTTTAGTATTATTAGCGATGTACCATCTAGGCATTTCGACAAGCCACTAACACCGAGTCCAGATTTCTCGCTGGGAAACATATATGAGGCCTATTTAAGCGACATACGCAGGCAAATACTAAGGAAATCGCTAACCTCATAATAATCTACGTTGTACACTACGGATCCGAAACCAAATGCTATGAGGGTATTTACACGGCCTTCTCGTCATCATAATAAATGCTGTTAGGCGCCAGCACCCCCGCACGCTCACTTGTGGTCCGGGCAAGGGGTTCGTCACTTCTAACCTCGCCCTGACAACAAAAAAATTACACTGGCGCCGGTTAGACACTATGCTCGCTGCGGCCGCGAACCCTGTGCCGCACTGCGCGGCTCTGCGCGGGGATGTCGTGTACTTCGGAAGCAGCAACTGGCTTGTTTCGTGGCACCCGGGGACCACAGATGTTGAAGTTGTTGCCGCACTAGACGGCCGCGTCTCGTGCTTGGTGGCTGATGCTGATACTCTGTGGATCGGCACCGAGTCGGGCTGCGTTTACACATACACAAAGACTCTCGACCTTTTCACGAACTTGGAGCGCTCGGTGACCTGCATTGATGCGCGCGACGGTAAAGTCGCTGTCGGCTGCATCGACGGCCGTGTCTATGTTTACACGGACGGAGACTGCAACAACAAAACGCCAATTGATGTCAAGGGGTACGCCCTGTGCGTGGCTCTTTACGACAACCTTCTTGTGATCGGCGGCACGGCGTGGAAAATATTTGTGTTCACACTCGACACGATGCAGTCCACGATTTTGGAGGGCCACGAAAACTGGGTCCGGTCCTTCAGCTTTAAGCGCGACAAAGACGGCTCATTGCTGCTGGCGTCGGCGTCGCAGGAGCGGTACATCCGGCTCTGGCGCTTTTCAAAAAACCAGGAAGAAGAGGCCGAGCTGTTCACCACCAAACACTCTGTGGGCGACTGGACGATCGTGTTTGAGGCACTGCTCATGGGCCATGACGACTGGGTTGTCAGCGTGAGCTGGGACCCTCGCACCGACGCGCTGCTTTCCGCATCGGCCGACTCCTCCCTCATTGTATGGGAATCAGAGGCCTCCGAGCTGTGGACGCCTAACTTCAGGCTCGGTGATGTGTCTACGTGGGGCGCATCCACAGCTACAGGCACTTCTGGTGGGTTCTGGACCTGCCTCTGGCTTGCTGACTCTGTGGCAACGGTTACGCGCACCGGCTCTTGGCGCTTGTGGTCGCGCAATAACTGGAACCTGCTGCCTGGCACCAGCGGGCACTTCAAAACCGTCACCGATGCACAGTGGCTGAACAGTGCATGCCTGCTAACCACTTCACTGGATCAAACAACTCGCATCTGGTACGTTGGAGACTCGGAGATGTGGGAATTGGGCAGGCCGCAGATTCACGGCTACGACATGATCGCATGCTGCGCCGTGTCGCCCACTGTCTTCGTTAGTGCTGGAGACGAGAAGACGACCCGCGTTTTCGAGATGCCCAAGCAGGTGGCGGAGCAGATTTCTGGCGTCACTTCCTCCTCCGGTAGTAGCAATGACGATGGCCAGCGTATCATAAACACAGAGTCTCTACCGGACGTGGCAGCTCAGCCCGCGTTAGGACTGAGCAACAAGCCTGACGCAGGTGAAGGCACCGTCACTGAGCTGCCACCACATCCGCGCGAGGACCATCTGCAGAGGCTGACGCTGTGGCCCGAGATAGAGAAGCTGTACGGCCATGGCTACGAGGTCAGCAC
Organism: Entelexis vaccinii; assembly: GCA_004125185.1. NCBI lineage: Eukaryota > Fungi > Ascomycota > Dipodascomycetes > Dipodascales > Trichomonascaceae > Entelexis > Entelexis vaccinii. The sequence goes on along the minus strand of NRDX01000034.1, from coordinate 85,125 downwards.
CATCACATACTCATCCCACGGTGTAGTGGCATCATGTTCGAAGGCCAAGACAGAGCAGCATGCCAAAATCCGATTCTTTAGTACCGAAAACTGGCATGAACTCAAGCCTGCCGTGGGCGGACATCAGCTTACCGTCACGCGGCTGCGGGCTTCCCCTAACGGCGAACGCATACTCAGTGTGAGCCGCGATCGCAAGTGGATGGTGGTCAATGTAGACTCACACGAGGTTGAGGTAGAAAAGCCCAAGGCCCACTCGAGGATCATTTGGGACGGGGCGTGGCTGAGTGACAACGAGTTCGTTACTGTCTCACGCGACAAGACTGTGAAGCGGTGGAACTTAAAGGGCGAGCTGCTACACTCTGAAGGGTTCGAGGCCCCCATCACAGCCGTTGATTGCAGCGCTGATGGTGAGGTCGTGGTCATTGGGGACGAGAATGGCAGAGTCGTGGTGCTGGGCTCCACAGACTTGCAGGAGAGGAAGGCGTTTGATGTTGCTGGTCGAGTGAACCGCATTGCAATTTCGGCCTCGAAGCGTCAATTTGCTGTGGCCAGTGAAATGGTGAACGTATTCCACTTTTAGTTTAATTTATTAGGTCTTAAAAACAGTCTTTAATTCGTGAGGTGATGACAACAACGTGAGAAAGGTATTTGAGAGTTGTTTTGGTTTATCTTGGGCGCGAGGCTTGTTGTTCGCCTTGCAATAGATAGAGTGGGAGAAGCCAGGATACCTAGGCGCCTTTGCTGGGGGTTGCGTTGATTTGGTATTTTGATTTTTGTCCTGCTGGCAGTCATTCGCACTACTCAGCACCAACATGCCACGAGTTAAACCATCTCAGGTACTCGAAGTCACTTGGCTCACCGTCCATGCCGAACGCAATGGGCGAGAAGTGGTAAAACATCGCAATGGTGATGAGGGAAAAGAAGAGGCTGACCCAGAACACGGCTCGCCTTGGGCTGAACCAGTCGACAAGGAACCCAAACACGAAGATCGCAAAGTAAAGCGCGGGCATGTAGTGGTGCAGGTAAGTGACACGAGACATGATCACGAATGGCGCATAGTGGAAGAACCAGCCAAGGAAAGGCAGGCCGCCAGCGACGGCGAAATGCTCCAAGGACTCTGCCGTGAAATCGGCGTACTGGCGCTGGAAGCGCAGCAGGTAGATTGCGACGGCAGCAACGAAAACAAAAATACCAACGGTTGTTAGCCAGATGGTGGACGGAGTACCGAGCAGGTAGTAGCGGAAGTTGTCGTTACCCCAGCCGCACATGCGCAGGCCGCGGTGCACAAGAGGCCACTGCCACCACGAGCTGGCGAGCTCATCGATGCGGTCATGGTCCGGCACCAGCGCGTTGTTCGACTGCATCTGGGCGACGTTCAACTGGACAAAGTCACGCAAGAACTTAGACTTGGGGAGCGTGCGGTTATAGGCATCGGGAAGACGCTCGTTCCAGTGCTGCTCGATGTTCCACCAGGTGTTCTTGTTCCGGCGGTGCGCACTCGGCAGGCAGACAACCTCGCCCTGGCGGAAGCCCCATTCCGGGAGCTGAGTTCCGTCGTTCGAGAGGTAGCAACCCATTACTTCGTGGCGCAGGCGGAAGGATGTGGAGAGCGGGTGGATGTGATTCGGGTCCTCATCGCCGAGCGACTCGACGATCTCGACGACCCAGTTGTCCTTCTCGTCGCCGATCGTGTCATTGCCGTAGCAGCTGACCTCCCATGTGCCCTTAGTGACTGGGGCACGGATCTCGTGGGAGTGCAGGTTGCGGCCCGTGTTGTAGTGCACGAGGCGCACGCGGTCGCCCTCCTCGATCTTCTTCACTGGCTGGTTGTGGTTGTAAGGTTCCTCAAAGCGGGGCATGTCCAGGACCCACTCGTTGTTCGCATCCATATGGCCGTAGGTTGTGACCTGCTGCTGCTTCGAGCCCTCGGGGAAGGTTTGGACGTGGGAGTGGAGGAGGCCACCACCGAGGCCCTGGTTCTTGATCGACACACGCGAGCCATAGGCGAGGTCGAGCGGTCCGAGCTCGGTACTCTCACCCTCGAGGTTAGCCTTGAAGAGAGAGGACATAGTGGCCACACCATCACCCGTCTTGTAGAGCAGCATGAAGTGGATCTTGAAGCAGAGCAAGAAGATGAGGGCCGGAATGACGATAAGGGTCGCAATGCGGGCAATCCAGTGACTGACGTACTTCGCGTAACCGATTCGGCGGTCGCCGAGCTTGATCCAGAGGTCAACAGCGGTGTAAACGCCGACGACGGCCATGATGAAGAGGCCGACCATTTTGACGCTCGTGGTGAGGCCGATACAGGCGCCAGTCCAAGCCAGCCAGAAGAACCAGCCGAAAGAGAAGTTCTTGCGCTGATAAGTGTGGAACTTTGCCAGACCAAGGAAGGTTGCCGTGGTGAAGAAGATGAGCATCGAGTCGAGGAGGATGAACCTGGCCAGCGTGATGAAGCTGAGCTCGAGGAGAACCATTGTGGAGACGAGCCAGACAACAGGGAGCGAGAGGCGGAGGGCCTTCGCTGTGAAGTAGGCGACCGGCACGGAAAGGATGCTGAAGAGGGCATTGAACTCGCGCATTGTCGTGAAGTCGAGGTATTCCGGGTACTTTGCGCCGGACTCGAAGCTGAACGAGCCGTTGTAGCCCGCTAGGTAGCCGCTGAGGCCGCAGAGCATCTTGCCAAGCGGCGGGTGCACGTCGAAATAGTAGGTGTGGTTCAGGTAGAAAGAGCCGAACTTGCCGAAGTGGGCCTCGTCCCAAACGACGCGATCACTGGCGCCGATGCGGTACAACCGCGTAAACGCGGCGACGAGTGTGAACAGAATGGGCGCGACGAACGCCTCGAGGACGCGCCAGTCCGAGAACGAGATGAGGCTGCCGTCGACAAAGGCCGGCGCGTTGTCCCGCGTCGAGGCCTTGCGCGCATCAGGCGCGTCGGACGCGCTCTGAGAGTGCCGCTTGCGCACTTCGCTCGCTTCGACACCCATCGCTCGTGTGCGAAACTGCGAAACTCAACGTGTCAAGTTGCCAGACTTTCGCGACCGACGCGGGTTTGTCACGCGGCCTCAGCAGAGCCCTTACCCGGCCGCATGCGCGTGAGCGGTGCACGGATCAGAAGCTAATAATCGTGCGTCTGGCGCGCTGTATTACGTAGCGCGCGCAGAACGTCGCAGCCCGAGCTTAGTTCTTAGTTCCGGGGTGTTCCGCGTCGCTGAGTATATTACGTAGCGAGCGGCGGCAGCGCCGGAAGGCACACGAAAAAAGCATGCTAATAGTACGATTTTGTTCACGACTGGCAGTGGTGGCCCTTCCCACCTAGGCCAACTCCCAATTGAGCAGTCTTGGGAAAGCTGTATGTAGTGTATATGCGATTAAACAAAACTAAAAAGAGAGATCACGCTCACAATTGTATAGATCGGGTTGCAATTGGATGATGTTACGGACCATGTAAATAAGTTCATAGTATGTAAATTAGTTCATTGTGAATCAGTACACACAGTACGTAAAGCAGTTCGTAGTACATAAGTCGGTTCACAGCTGAGCATTTTTGAGGAGTGCTCATAGAAATACCTAATTGAGGTCGTGAACAAGTAGAAAGGTCCTGAATTATAAAACGAGCACAGCTCTGTTCCGCAACTGTGTTAGATTTTAGGGTGCCTTTATGGCATGCTAAGTGTTTTTGCAAATGCCCGAGTGTGATCTCATTATAGTCTCACAATCTCACGCGGCCTGAACCTAAATGCGATTTTTTGGGCCGAGAGTCCCTGAGCAGCTGAGGCCGTCTCCTCCTTTCCTCCCCGCAATTCCGGGAGGGACCAGTCACCGCTGCTGCATATACGCATCACGTGGCCCATCGGGGGAGGGAGAGGGAGAGGGCCATGAACGGCAGTTGAACCGCTGAACTTGGCCTCGCGACCTGCCAGCCTGTTTTTGCATGTCGCACGCCGTCTACGCGGTGCTTGGCGCGTCGTACCTGTGGCCATGGAACGTGTTCATCACGGTCTCGGCGCTGGCGCGCGACAAGCTCAGCAACACGCCGACGCTGTACGCAAACTACTCGTCGTCGGTCATGACGGTTTCCACGCTCGCGGGCCTCGTCCTCAACATGTATCTGGCGTCGCGCGCGATGAACTACGCGCAGCGCGTTGTGTTAGGCGAGGCGATCATTGCGCTGAGCTTCTGCGGCATGGCTACGGTCGGCGAGCTCGTGCGCGGCACGGCGTGGTTCCTCACCGTCATCACGGCCGTGCTGCTTAGCAGCATCGGCACCGCGCTCGTCCAGAACGGCACGCTCGCCATCACGCAGCGCATTCCGGGTGGTTCGCACGCCCTCGCCGTAATGAACGGCCAGGCCATCGCCGGTGTTGTGCCGCCGCTGCTCGTCATGCTCGTCAGCGGCGCCGCCGAGAACGCCGTTGCCGTGTGCTCGTTCCTTAGTGTCACTGCCCTCTGCGGCGCCGCCGTCTTGCTTTTCAAGTCTAAGGCCAACCAGCAGTACGTGCGCCTCACTGAGGAAGAGACGCACGACGACCTGCCGGACCTGCGCCAGCTCGCAAAGCTGCTGCAGCACCTCTGGGTTCCTTGCTTCGTCATTGTGCTGGCATTCATTGTCTCGCTGTGCTACCCGCTCTTCGCAAACATGGTCCAGTCGCGCACGGTCAGCCAGGCGTTCTTCTCCCCGCTCACACACCTCGTGTGGAACACCGGCGACCTCCTAGGTCGTATCATCTGCCAGGCAGCCCGCTTCCGCGCGCAGCGCACGCGCACGTTCGTGGGCCTCTCCCTTGCCCGCGTCCTCATCGTCGTCGTGCTCATTGTGCTCGCGCGCTACAACAACCCGAACGACTTGCTCTACCTCGCCATCATGCTGGTTTACGGCATGTCTGGCGGCCATCTCGTCTCCAGCGCCATCGCCTATGCGCCGTCTTGCGCTCCGCCGCACCTGCAGCCTGCGTCGGGCGGACTTATTGGGCTGGTGATCTCCGTGGGGCTGCTGCTCGGCTCGTTTGTGTCATTCGCCATTGTGCCTCTCATTTAATGCGCGCAGTAAAGCGTGCAATATGGCATGGCACTGGGCGGCTGTATATATACTAGAACTTCGAGGACTCGGGGCTGCGCACGCGCGCGCGCGCCCTGGAACTGGAGCTCTAACTTTCATATAAAAAAAACAGAGAAAAAACACTTTAAACCAGATAATGCCATTGGGTAGGTAGCGCCGTACTATTTGGTACTACTGGCGTTCTCAGTATCAAGACTTAAAGCGTTTCTCATTTTTGAGAAATGTATTTCTGAGCTTTCTCTCTAGGCCACACTCAGCGATAAACCTTTTGGTACTGGCGCACCTTCTCGATCTCGGCCTCGGCCTCGCTCTCGAGCGGCTGCTCAATGCCAAATTCCTTGAGAATGCTCTCGGCCAGCTCGCGGCACCCTCCATCTCCGTTCGAGTCCACGTCGATCAGCAGGCCTTTGTACGTACCCTGTACGTGGATGTTTGAGATGCGCAGCATCCCGCCGCCCTCGCATTTGTACGCGTGGCCGTCACCCTTAAACGTTTGCCTCAACAGCCACAGGCTTTGCAGCTTCGAGTCCACTATCTGTTTCATAGCCGGCTCGGCAACCACGCCGGTGCCGGGTCCAAACACATACGTTTTTCCGGGCTGGTGGCTTACGGAAATCATGAACAGGATCTTGTCCTTGCCGTCAGTGCCCCACGACGACTGGTTCGCGCGATACAACTTCACCTCGATGTCCCATGGGCCGACATACTGCGCGCCCTGGTTCACGATGTAGTCCTGCAGCTCCGTGAACACCGTGATGGGCGCCCCGGAGTGCACAACCGACATCGCCTCTGCGGTATTGAGCGGTTTCGAGCGGTGTTCAACTGTGCTAAGCTAGGCTCAACACAGTCAGGGTACGGTCAAAGCCACGATTCCCCAGAAAAAAACACGGCCGCGCGCGCCTACTACGCGCTCGCACGATTTCAGTGCTGAAAAAAAGAAAAAAAAGGAAAAAAAAAATAGTTGGCCTTCATTTAATTTACATTATCTATGATTTGCTGGGCTCTAGCAGTGTATGTACAAATGCGGCGGCTGGGCCACAATATCGATATATATATAGAGATACCCAAGAGGCAACATGCAAGTTGGAATTGGGCAAATCGCGGAGCCGTAACCAGTCCATTGAGGCCTGAATCAGTCCATTGAGGCTTTAGACAGTCGTATCAAGCAAGACTGGCCCGTGCTGCTCGCGAAGGCTCGCGAGGGCTTGCCTAATCTTCGTCGCTGCTGCTGCTGTCGCTCTCCTCGCCCGTCCACTGGCCATACCCAAACACGGGCCCGAGCTTAACCTTCCACTGGTCGAACCACGTATTCTCAGATTCCTCGGTGGCACCCTTCTTCAAGTCGGCCAACTTCCAAGCATCCTGCAGCACTTCCAGCCCGGCCGCCAGGCTCTGCGCGTCGTTGAACGTGATGCCGTTGCTGGGCTTGACGAGCTCCTCCAGCGCCGGATAGTTCAGCGCTAGCACAGGCAGACCCGCTCCAAACATGTCAACGACCTTCATCGGCAGGTCCCATCCGGAGCTCGACCGGTGCAGCGATACACCGAGCTCGCACACGCCAAGAAGCAGGTGGTAGTCCTCGTACGACAGCCACGCTGTATGCACCTCAGCGTTGGGGAACCGGCGCTGCTCCACGTCGGCGAGAAACTGCTGCTTCAGCGGGCCCTTACCGGTCACAATGCACTTAATGCGTGGGCCTTGCTTGTACTGCTCGAGGGCGTCAAGAAGCATGCCCAAGTCCTCATCTGGCGTGTACGACGTCGACGTAACGACCCAAGCCGAGTCGTCGTTCGTGTTGAAATCAAAGCGCTCGCGCGCAGCAGGCTTGTCGCGCACGAGCCGCTGCTTGAATGGCCGGTCGTACAGCGGCATAACCCGCTTCGGGTTGATCTGCATGTTCGTCTTCAGCGCCATGCCCAGCCGCACAGAGACGCAGAGATGCAGGTATGCAATGCGGCCAAAAATAAGCTCGTACGCACGGTAGACCTTCACAATCCAGGGCTTCTGCGTCAGTGCCAGGATCGAGAACCCGAGGTTGTGCCAGTCAATAACGAGCTTCGCTCCGGGGTACGTCCACAGCGTCACAAACCGCGCAACGCCGAGCGTCGGGATCGACGGCGGGTTCTGCACAAGCACCACCGTCGGGTTCGCCGCCTTCAGTGCTCTGTACAGCGCAATGTGCTCTTTAAAAGCGCGCTTCACCGCGTATGTCACGTACGACCCGCTGCGCTTCGGCGGCGCAGGCAGCGCGCTCACCTCAATGAGCGGGTTTTTGCGCACGTCTTCCATTAGCTCGCTCTCTTTGTAGCCAATGAGCGTCACTGGGCACCCGACGCTAGCAATGCTGAGCGCGTGGAAACACATCCGCGGTGAGTGGCCCAAATCTCCGAGCACGACAACCGCGGCCTTGCGGTCCGCGCGCCACTTCGGCTCAAGGTACCACATGAGGAATGACAGCACAACATACACAAATGAAATGCTGCCGCAGACCCATGCTAGAACGTGGTTCATTTGTTGCCAAAAAAGCGCGACCGCGTTAAAGCAGCAGCAGCAGGTAGTAGTAGTTACCAGGGTCAAGGGCAGGACCATGCTCCAAAGCTCCGCGATACGTGGCTCAACGCGACCCAACAACCCGAGATTTAATCGCGACAGTAATTGCAATTTGCTTATTTGTGCTTCCTCTGCCAGCTACTATTGAATTTTTATTTTTGTTTTATTTTTGTTGTTATTTTTGTGTTTGTTGTTACTATGTACGCTTCTAGCGCTCATTGCTCACCTGTGTAGGGATTATTTTTTTTGGCGGTTTCGACACGTTTCTGTTGGGGTGTGCGATCTCGCTAAACTGGCTTATTCGGGCCTATTGCGTCTCAACGCTTCACCTTCGAGGAAAAAAATGCATGTTTATTATGGTTATATTATGTACAAATTTATTGCTTCTTCTTGTATTCCTCGATCAGCTGTCTCTGCAGCGGGATCGGTGCTGGCATATACTTGTTGAATTCGAGCGAGAACTCTCCTTTGCCCTGCGTCGACGCGCGCAGCGTCGTGGCAAAGCCAAACATGTTGTTCAGCGAGCACTCAGCATAGATCGTGAATTCGTCCGAGCCGATCTCCGTGTCGTTGATGATCGCCTCCTTCTTGTTCAGTAGACCGATAATGGCGCTCTGGAACTCGACAGGTGCCGTGATGGTCACCGTCATGATCGGCTCGAGAATCTGCGGCTGCGCCTTCGCAAACGCCTCCTTGAACGCACCAATCGTCGCCGTGCGGAACGCAAACTCGGAAGAGTCCACAACGTGGGTTGCACCATCGTTCACGACCATTTTCACGCCAAGCACGCGGTGGCCGGAGAGCGGGCCCTTGAGCAGGGCCTCTTGGAAACCCTTCTCGCAAGCAACCAAGAACTTCTCGCTGATCTTACCACCAACAACTGCCGTCTCGAACTCGTTCACGTCCGTCTGGCCGCTCGGGCCAAAGTCACCCATGACCTTGGCATACTGGCCGGCACCACCGCTCTGCTTCTTGTGCGTGAAGTCGAACGTCGTCGGCGCTGTCACGGTCTCGCGATACGCGACCTGCGGCCGGCCGGTCGTGCACTCAACGTTATATTCGCGGCGAATGCGCTCGACGTAAATTTCGAGATGCAACTCGCCCATGCCGCTGATGACAGTCTCCTTTGACTCCTCGTCGTACTTCACACGGAAGGTCGGGTCCTCCTTCTGGAAACGGTTGATCGCCTTCGAAAAGTTCTGCGAGTCCTTAGACTTCGGAGTGATCGACAGCGAGATAACCGGCTCGGGAACGAACATCGACGACATGGTCATTTTGTCGCCGGAGGTGAAAGAGTCGCCAGACGAGCAGTCAATGCCGAACGTGGCGCAGATCTCACCGGCCTGCACTTCATCCACATCCTCCATCTCGTCAGAGTGCATGCGTACTAGCCTCGAAAGTTTCAACTTCTTGCCAGTGCGCACGTTCACCATAGGCATACCCTTCTTCATCTTACCCTGATACACGCGGATGTACGTGAGCTGGCCAAAGCGGCCCTCTTCAAGCTTGAATGCCAGGCCGATGAACGGCTCGCTGCCGCTGCTGGAGAGCACGACTGGTACCTCGCGCGACGGGTCGCTCACGTCGAGCCCAGTGTTCATGACCTGGGACGGGTCAGGCAAGTAGTCGCACACGGCGTCGAGCACGGGCTGAACGCCACGGTTCGCCAGGGCAGAGCCCATAAGAACTGGGGTGAACTGGCGAGCAATCGTAGCCCTGCGAATGGCCAGAATAAGCTGTTCAGCAGTAGGCTCCGCCTCCTCCAAGAACAGCGAGGCCATCTCGTCGTCCACATCAGCAAGGGTCTCTATCAGTTCCTGGCGCTTCTCCGTAACGAGCTCCTTCAGCTCATCCGGAATCGGTCGCTCCTCGATCTCCTCGCCTTGTTCGCCGACATTGTACAATGCACGCATGTGAATAAGATCGACAACACCCTGGAGATCAGATTCGCTGCCAATGGGAACCTGCACTGCGGCGGCAGACATCTTCAATTTGCTGCGGATCTGGTCAATTGCACGCCACGGGTTTGCGCCCATGCGGTCCATCTTATTGATGAACGTAACGCGCGGGACATTGTAGCGACGCATTTGACGGTCCACGGTGACGGTCTGGGATTGAACGCCACTTACGGCACAGACAACGAGCACGGCACCGTCCAGGACTCGCAATGCGCGCTCTACCTCGATGGTGAAATCGATATGGCCCGGCGTGTCGATGAGGTTGAACTTGTAATCCTCCACAGAGTTGTTGACGGGGTCCACCTTCTTCCAGTCACAGAACGTTGCTGCCGACTGGATGGTGATGCCCTTTTCACGCTCTAGCGCCATGGAGTCCATCTTGGCGCCCACATTGTCCTTGCCACGCACTTCGTGGATGGCCTTGATACGACCAGTGTAGAACAGCACACGCTCGGTGAACGTGGTCTTTCCCGAATCGATATGGGCCGAAATACCGATATTGCGCATCCGGTCGAGACGCCTGAGCTCGGTGCCACTCATACCCTCGCGCATCTTTTCGAGTACACCCTTCTCATCTTCATAGGTCGCGGGCCGCTCGAAGCTGTGAACTGCGCGCGCAAAGAGGCGCCGCTGTGTCGGTGCAATGAGCTGCGACGGCAGCGTCCGGCACAACCGCATTTTCGGACTATACACTTTCTCAGGGCCGCGGTTATCCAACGGGCCAATCTCGCGTTTTTCAAAAAAAAGTAAGGGTTCACCAATGTAGGTCACGTGCATACTGTGAACGCAGTCAAGGCTGGACGGAGCACCGCCGGCGACCATGGCAGAGTGTTGTGCGCGTTTAGGTACGGCAAACAAACAACCAAAACCCCAACTATTTGCTCTGATACAGAGCAATTGTGTAGTTCGCTTGGTCTCTGCTGAAGGGGAAATACGGTGGACAGGGTCCAATACCCATAAAAGTGCCAATTAATATTGCATGCGAAATAGCCCACCAAATAAACAAAGGAAGTTTAAACAAAGAAAGTTTATACAAATATACTATGTGTGTACGATGGCACAAGCCGCCTAAAATAAAACCAGTGGTGGCCAAAATAATGGCCGGGAGGAGTGCAAACTTACATGATGTTTTTTTTCTAGCGCATATGAAACAGCGAGTCCCATACTTTCTTCCCGCTGGTGTGCTTCTCGCGGGTTATTAGTGGCCATACGGACCGTCGAGTCAGGAGTGCACTAGCTCCAATCCAAGTTTCGAAGCGCGAGCATTCTATAACGTTGTCAAGGAGGGCCCTGCGGATATCTATTGGAGCACGACTAGCCAACCGCTTCATTACTTCCTGTGAAGATGTGTTGGAATCGTCATCTAGCGACCTGATGAAGGGGGTCAGCTCGCGGTAATCGTAGACTGGGACCGCCAACTTTTCGACGTCGTCAATTACAGTGCCAGCCGACAGCTGGTGTCCGGCCACACAGCAAACAGACTGTTGGATGAATCCCACAGCAGCTACTCGGAATCTGCCGAACAATGCATCGGCAATGGCTTGTTTGGCTGGCAACGTGAGCAGCGCGGGCTCAACAACGACAATTGTGAGCGTGTGCACGGCCACGAGCAGCGAGTCAAGCGCACTTCTAAGCACTGCCTCGAGTTTGAGGCTGTCGCGCAGTGCTTCGTCCCGGGGCCCTGCCCACTTGGCCGTGTTCTGGTAGGTTGGGTCGCCCACAAAGCCGACATCTATGCCGTCGGCTTGCAGACTCAGCAGAGCCACCGGCATTCGCGGTCCCGCCTGCTCGACGGAGGTTCTGCGCTAATTATTGCCGCTTAAGCCGGCGTGGTGCTGCTGAGCGTCGGCCTAAAACGCGACTTCCGGATCGAACCGCAGGCAGTGCGCTTATGTCAGGCGGGCCAAAACCGGAGGTGGAAATCTTGCAAAATCGACTCAGACTTTGTTTGTCTGGCTGCGTCGTGCACGAGAACTGCTGAATACAGGAGAAAAATGCTCACGGGCTTTGCAAAGCTGCGGGCATCGACCACCAACCTCGGCAGCATGGTCCTGAGCCGCGGGAAGCGCACCGCACGGCTGGCTCCGGGTGCATCGCGCGTCATTAACATGCTTTCTGTGCTCTCGGCGCGCAAGAAGCAGCCACGGCGGCTCAAGCTGTGCCGTGAGGACCTTGTGCGGCATGAGGTCGTGACGGCAGCGTGGCGAATCCACCAGCGCGATGAGAAGGCTGCGCGTGAGCAGAAGCTGAAGACGCAGTACGAACGCATCAAGGAGGCCTGTGACGAGTTGCAGAGCCTTGATCCGGCACTATTCGAGGCGGCAAATGCTTCGCCAGTCGGTGCGCGGATTCCGCTCGAGTTGCGTGTCCCGACAGACACGCCGCCTAATAAGCCCTGGGACTTCGACTGGGCACCAAAGGCGCAAAAATGATTTGCTTTGTATATATTCTTTTAAGACGCATTTCTACGATTTACAATGACTTTGGAGAAAAGGTGCATCATGGTGTACTGGGATTGAGATGAAGGCCTCATTTACGGTCAGAAATTTGTAACTGTCGGATCGTTTGAAAAGGGGTGGGGTGGGAGAGAATAAAGAGTTTCTACGTTGACTTTATCAAATGAGACATGCGCCCAGATCAAAAAGTGTTGTGCGGACCTCATGCGGGCATTATGCATCTCGGTGACTCACGCCAGGTGCGCTATAAACACAGGCAAGCTAAGCGATTCCGAGGACCTATGATCCATTCAGCTTGACAATGGCTAGTGAAAGTGCGTTGTGGTTCGAGCTGGATGATGCGCTGGAGTTCTACGCCAAGGGCGATGCTATTCGTGGCACTCTATATTTGGAAGGCCCCGGCCCTATTGGTGTCGACGATGTTGCCGTCGATCTGTGCTGCGAAGAATGCATGTACGAGTGGCATAAAGGCTCTCAAGTAGATTCCGCTGTATCAGCGCCACTACTGCACAGACGCTTGACAGTTGAGGTTGTGCTTGAGCCTGACCCGATCGAAGAGCCCAAGCCAGAAAGGGCTTCCTTTCGTTTCCGCACTCAGATCCCAACCGACCCTGCACTCCCATCTAGCTTCCAATTACTCGGCTCGCAATCCAAGATTTTCTGGTTTCTGGACGGCTTTATTAGACCTGATCGTATGCGGCCTCGCCAGTCACGGTCCTCTGATGTAACCCATGCGCATGAGGTGCTTGAAGTAGTCACGCCGAATAGCCTTGCACCCTCAGCTGGCCGTATTACCAGAGCCTCGACCGATGCTGCTCTCGTGTTATACCCCAAGTCACGGAGAGGCCTACGCCGGCTGATTAGTTCAGAGCCCAAGAGCAGTGCAGAGGTGCGCCTATCAATCTCGTACCCTGATACTGGACTGCTACAGCACCCTTCGCCTCTACGCGTTGCTATAGAAGTCAGCAGTAGCGCTGATGATCTTCTGCTTCTCAAGCATGCTTCTTTGAGCTTGAAAAGAATGGTAACTGTCAAGCTCGCCGAGGGCTGGAAATCTTCAAGCGACGAAAAGATATGTTCTTTGTGGACTAGTGGCGAGCTGACCCTCCCGCTGAAGGAGGGTATTGAGACATTCAACAAGCAGCTGCAACACTCTACCGTAAAAGGCATGCTAGACGAGTCTTTTTCTAGTCATTTCTTTGAGGTGCGATACGAGCTAGGTGCAGAGGTGACTGTTTATTATCGCAAGGCTCCGTCGAGGCCCCACTCGGTATCTTTGCGTCAGCCTGTAGCTATTCATAGTGCTGCGGTAGGTTGCAGTGTAACGTCAAAGCGCAACGAATTGCCGGACCGTCTTCCCGCTTATAGCGCACATACGTCTCTGGCCGAAAACGCGGCAAGCGCGGAAACACCATACGGTGCTTAAACATGCTGCATCTTACTATTTATGGCCTTAATATATGATTTCCGATCTAAACATCCATTCGTTTTCGTTTTTATTATTTTTTTTTGGTAGGAACCCCCCTCCCCACCAACTACGCTTGGCCCAGCAGCATAAGTGCTAATTGTGATACGTAAATGAAAAGCGCAATACGATAAATACAGCAAGTAAGTACAGAGCATCAAATATTCCTGCAGAAGTCTTCACAATGCAACTAATGATCCAAACTAGAAAATGTCTATACCTCCGAGTCTGTCCTACTGGCGTCCAGCCGTCGCGCCACGACCCACCAATTATCCTTCTCGTAGCCACTCTCAACCACAGCACCGCCAGCGTTAGCGACGTCCTCTTCGAGCTCTCCTTGTTTGTAAAGATGGTAGAATCTGTCAAACTTACGACTCGGGTCTTTATTATCGACCCAGGGCACCATCACATCCTGGTCCATGCCCACATGCCACCCGCGGCGCGAGGTCGCCTGCTCCAGTGCCCACACGTATATGAGTGCAGTCCCGTTTTGAGGATCTATAGAAGCCAGAATAGCACGCACAGCCTCGATACGGCGCTCGCGCGTGCTGAAATGATGCACTACTGCAATTGAGATGGCGAAATCCACTGGCCGTAAGGGTACGTCCAGGCCGTCGCACTGAAATGCGTCGGCAGGAAGGGTCTGCGCCTTTGCACTGGCGATTTTCGTCAGCTCGCGCGACCGGTCGTAGCCGATCATATATACATGTGGGTATCCTAAGTACTTGCCATTTCCGCCACCAATATCGGCACCCACGGAGCCACTAATCTGTGCTTTCAGGTAACGGTCCACGCGGGGCCATGGCTTGTATCGCGTGGACGAGAAATGGCCGGCAATAGCCTCGTAGACCTGGTGCACATGCACGTCCTCCATAGTCAATAAAACAAGGCAACTGGGCTAGGGGTTCTTCTACAATGTGGGCCCAGCACCACAATTTCAAGCAGTAAAGAAGAAAGGAAACGATGCTTTCGTTCGTATAGAATGGAATAGATCATAACTTTGGCACTAGTGCGCCATACTTATATGCTAGAATATGAGGGCAATTGGTCTAAAAGCTGTTGTTGTTGTTGGCGTTCGCATTGCGGTTTCCACCGTACGCGCCCGAGCCGTAGGAGTTATCGCCGAGACCTCCATCGCTACCGGATCCCGAGACGCCGATTCCGCCGCCACCGCCGCCGCTGCTGAAGTCACCAGCGCCACCACGGCCACCGCCAGAGCTGCCACCGCCGGAGCTGCCTCCGGGCGGGTACGCGCCAGCACCGCCAGCGCCCGTGTTAGAGCCGCCGCCGTAGCCACCAGAGCCAGAAGAGTAGTCGCCGCTCGTGGCACCAGTGTCAAAAGCACTGCCGCTCTGACCACCGGATTGGCTACCGCCGTAGCCTCCCTGGCCACTACCACCTTGGCTACCGCCGTAGCCTCCCTGGCCACTACCACCTTGGCTACCGCCGTAGCCTCCCTGGCTTCCGCCCTGGCTGCCGAATGCGTTCTGGCCGCCTTGGCTGCCACCTTGGGAGTCGAATCCCTGGCTGCCCTGCTGGCCGCCCTGGCTATAGCTGTCGGCGTTCTGACCGCCGAAGTCACTGTTCGTGTTATCAGTGTCCTTGTTGTTCTTAAGGTGCCCAAGTCCGAATACCATTGTGTCGAATAAAGCTACTATGGAAAATTGTTTAAACTTTCGTCCCTTTTTATACGCGTGGGACTTGCGCATAGGCCAAGAGCAACACTCTTGAATCGCGCACCCCACACACGCAGTGACGTAAAAGGAAACAAGGGTTTAAGGCACATGCAATGAAGCATCTGATGCGGGGCCCGCAAAATAGCAAGAAAGCTAGAACAGAAACAGAAAAAAAGCAATAAATAAGGTTACGACAATTAACCGCGCGCAGCACGCTAACCACGAAATGCAGCACCGCGCGCACAAACCGGCGTACTCAGCCCGATCGCCAGCGCCTGTTTATGCGCCGCCGGTACACATCTGCTAGCCACGCATGGAACCCCAGCAAGCACTGGCGATAGCCCACGTGCGTGCGCGTGCAGCGGGGCCTAAGACCCCGGGGCCCGGGGACCCCTGACGACACGGATGAGAGATTACATGAGCGGCTGCTCGAGGGCCTGCGCCTGCGGCGGCAGGCCCCTCAGGTCGCGCAGCAGGCGCTGCAGCTGCGTCTCGACGAAGTCCGGCAGCGTTTTCGCCGGGCTTTCGACAAACTCGGAGACTCGCTGCTCGGCCTGCTCGCTCGTGATCGGCCGTGGCTTTGCGGCATGCTCAATGGTTGCCGGCATTGGAAAAGAGGCTTAGAAAGAACGGGGAAAAAAGACGTTTCGTGCGCAGCAGTAGAAGCTGGCGGATAGGAGCAGGTTTTCGCACCGCCGACAAAGCGCCCACCACGTGACACCCTGTCACAGTGTTAACGCGCGCTTCTCAACAACAACAACCGGCGGCGGCGGCGGCGGCGGCGGCGGAGGCCTGTCTGAAATTGTACGAGAGCGGTTTCCGCGTGTTTGGTTAGTGCGAAACGCAATTGTGCAGCGCACGAAACCTTGATTTATATTTACGCGTCTGCCGCTGATCATGTCGCGCGGATCAGGCCACGCATGAGCAACAGCCTACACACAGCAAGATTATTTTGACGCGGAGCCCCCGGCTGGCAAGCGGCGCTCGCGCGCGAAATTGCCGAGCCTGCGCTGCGTTAACCTAACCATTTTGACACTAGCCAGGATCAAGGTAGACAGCAAGATTGAGCACCGTGCCTGGCCGTATCACTGAGCGGCGCGCCCAGCCGTATGATGCGGCCTCACGTAATGTGGCTGCTGAAAAATCGACCGCGAGCCTTTTGTGTCAGGCGGTTTGCAGCGCGCTATAGTACTGTTTCTTGTACTGGTTCTGAGAGCATCATGTTCCGGCACATTGCGGCATCGCTAGCAAAGGCGCCGACTCGCGCGCTGCCACGCACGTTTGCGTCGCTAGCGCGGCCCTTCACCCTCCCCGCTGCGCGCTCAACCTCACCGCTGGTTGCCGCGTCGCGGCCAGCGCTCGGCATCGCGGGCGGTGCGCGAGCCAATGCGGGCCCAGTCTCTATATTCGACATAGTGAACCAGCAACGGCGGTTCAAGTCGCGCGGAAATACGTACCAGCCAAATATGCTCAAGCGTAAGCGACGGGCGGGTTTTCTCGCGCGTCTGCGCACGCGCGGTGGCCGTAAAATTCTCGAGCGCCGGCGCGCAAAGGGCCGCTGGTTCCTCACCTATTAACATCGGCTGGCTTCTTCATACATACACTCTATCTGTACATACATGAAAACCCCGCAGCAAGACATTTGACGCGCGCGGTGTTCTCAACGATATTAATTGCCTTTCCGAAATGGACAAGGCATCCGAAATCAAAGCTTGGATGTCATCTACTGCATGGTTTAAGACAGTCATTTTTTTATGCGGTTCCCTTTGAATCCAACCCAGAATAAGAGATGCCGTCACCAGCTTTATACCAATCCCACATGCTAAAGACGCCTTACTGCCATGCCAATAGTCAGTTTATGAGAAATGATTTGGCGCTAAGTTCAAAGGAGCCACCCGTGGTGTCTAATACATCATGGGAGACTCAGCCATAAACATGAGGGCTGGATGTGTCTACCACCTTATTTAGTAGGTGAAACCGGTGGCCTTATGAGGAACGAAAACTCTGAAAGGCAAAAAAAAACTAGGAGTCATGTTCTCTAAAAAGCGTTTGCGAAGAAATAAAAGAAGATAGAACAAACCGATTGAAATTGGGGCTTCTCGACTTACGTGTCGACAAAGCAATGCTATCAATCCATTGAAATATTTTTGACTATATCAATGTATTATAAGCACATTATTTCACACAAACAGAATGCCTACTTCTTGAGACCGCCTTCTTCTTGCGGCTTTTTTAGCGGTTAAGCGCTTCACAGATATAGCCTTACATAAATTAGAGAGCTAAGCCCACAGAGCCAGCAGCCAATGGCTATCATCAAACGACCGTTATTCAGACCCAATTTAATTTTATTCTTGTTTATAGAAGACCTCCAATTCTGGGAAAGAAATCGTGTCGTGAGTGAGCTTTGAAACGATTTTTAGCGGCTGCTTCCCATTTAGGCAACTAGGGGATAAGAGCCATTATGTAACGCGGAATGTGGCGCCCTTCTTATGTTGAGTATCCGAAGCTGCTTTCGTATTCTGTTTGCACCAACAAAAATAATGTCTTCCTTAGCGGTAGAGGAACTTGTCGCTGATTTCAAGAGCCTTAATTCTAGCTCTGCAGCTTTATGGGTGGATCTCGATAAACTTGTCATGGGCGAGCTAATAGCCAGGAGTGAGCGTCGTGAGGTGTTCTGGAATGCTCATTCGCCGGCTAGCAAGGGCATTCTCATGAGACAGGAGCCCCGTTTCGATCCAGAAAACAAGGTGTGGGTAGCAAATGATGAGGTGGCCATTCGAGCTGCTGAAGTGGTGTTGATGCGCACGATGCATGTCGCTCACCTCACTGAGAGAGCCTCTCGTCTGCTGAAACTTCGCCAATATTGGACGACTCTGTCCGCCACAGTCTTCGTTATGCTCTTGATTGCCTTTCAGAATTTAAGTGCCAATCCTGGGCCAATGAAATTAGGACTTTGTGTCTTGTGGGGTGTAGACACAGTTACTCGATGGCTATTCATACGAGGGTCAATACTATTCCGTGAGATGCTTCGTCAAAGGGTCGTGAGACTCCCCGAATGCGTCAGTGGTAATTCAGACGAAGCCCTCCAAACCGCGCTTGCTTTTACTGACCCAGTCTTGGAATTCGAACATCCTGTCGCCGACTTGCAAAACAATGATGCAGAGCTTTGGCTACAGCTGGAGAAGCTCGTGGATAAAGGCCTCATTTCTTCCTTTTATCGCCTTTCTATCCTCTGGACATCAA
Organism: Entelexis vaccinii; assembly: GCA_004125185.1. Classification (NCBI taxonomy): domain Eukaryota; kingdom Fungi; phylum Ascomycota; class Dipodascomycetes; order Dipodascales; family Trichomonascaceae; genus Entelexis; species Entelexis vaccinii. Next base: position 66,715 of record NRDX01000034.1, on the reverse strand, counting down.
AAAATGATGAGGAGAGAACTGAGCTTGGCAGAAAGTGTGCCCTATATTCACCGTACCACCCACTTTGGACTTCAAAAGATGACGCGGCCATCAACCAGGCCAATGGTTTGCTTACAGAGCTGGCAGAGCTAGACTCGGATCGGGTTCCCCAAGCAATCAATGGTTGGCTTTATACTTGTCAAATGTTCCTCCTACCAGGCATTTATGCGCTGACTCCGGAATCGTGGGGCGTGCTTGTTACTGGGGCGTTGGTGTGCGTAGTTTATGTTTCCGTACGACTCACAGAGGGGGTTTGCGCAAGAAGGGAGAGACGAAGGATTAACCAGAAGCTGAACAAATATGCAACCTCGCAGGCCTGAGTAACTAGAGCCCTATTCTTCTTGTTCAATACCCTATTCTTCTTGTTCAATACAATAGAATCAAGCTAGCATACTGTACATAACTAGATTCAATGAGATACTGATATAATGGCCTAGTTGAAATGTTAGCATCCTGGCCGCGAGCTACTTACTTCTCTTGATTTTGTCTACGCGCACATCAGCAAGCCGCATGTTGCCAGCATTGAGTGCACTCCGCGGCCTCGACTCAAACCAAATATGCACCAATTTCTTACCTACCTTTTAAGTTCCGAACCAATTGGGTCTCCCTTGGCCTAATTTCTGACGCTCCTACATACTATGGTGCTTGCAACCCAATGGTATGATATCTATAGGTGCCCATTGGTAATCACTGACAGAAGGCTTTAGTCACACTACCTTTTCACTCTGACAGTCGTGCAGACGGAACCACTTCCACACGTGATACCACTTTCGCACTTGAAATTTCACGAAATGCGGATCCAGCCAGCGGCCGCGCCGCTCAGGGCGGTGTTTGCCGGCCCGCTTGCGCGCACTTATGCTACAGCCAAGGCCGCAGCGCCTAAGGTTGACCAGCGCCAGCTTGCGGCGCAGCGCGAGCGCGAGCAGAAGCGGCAGCAGCAGAAGCGTGAGACCGCGCGGGCTTTGCAGAAGCTGAAGGACGAGGCGCGCGAATTCCGCAGTCTGCCCACAACAATGGACATCAGTGATGCAATGCGCTACATCAGGGCCGCAGAGGTTGGCCGCCCAGGGCACGCGACAACCGTTTCGGTGCAGATGCGCATTGTGGCCGAGCGCGGCGTGCCGAAGGTGTCTGGCGCCGTGCGGCTGCCACACGGCCTGAAGGAGGAGAAGATCTGCGTGCTTACCAGTGTTCCGGAGCTTGCGGACCAGGCGCGCCGAGCCGGCGCGGCCATGATCGGCAGCGACGAGATTCTGAAGCTTATCCGCGAGGGTGGCCCATTCGACGTTGACCGTGTGTACGCAACACCAGAGATGATGGGCCGCGTCACGCAGGTAGCCCGTATTCTCGGACCCAAGGGTCTCATGCCGAACGCAAAGCGTGGTACAGTCATATCCAACGTGTACGATACCATTGTCGCTGCCAAGGGCGAGACGACCTTCAAGCAGGTCAACGACATGCTCATGCTCCCTGTGGGGCGTGCGTCGTTTTCAGACACGGAGTTGGTGCGCAACGTCCTTGTCGCCACAAATGCCGTGCGCGATCTGCTCGCAGCGGGGCCGTCCACAAAGAAGGGCTCCATCGGGAAAACTTTGCTGGCGAGCACAAACTCGCCCAGCATCTCCATCATTGTATAGGAAACTGCATGTGTATATAGGTTTTTATTTCGATTTTTTCGTACCCACTCCTGGGTGGCTCGCGGGTAGCTTGCGGGCGATACCGCGCCGTGTTTCTAGACTGGGGTAATGTCAAGTAAATGCACTTCTTAGACTAAAATGTTAGCCTTGATTGGAAGTTTCAATGGAATAAAGAGAAAGAAACGGGGTTGAGGATACAAAGCCTTCAACGCCGCAACAGGCTGCTGCGAGGTACGAGCCGAGAGATATTTCACCGGTGTACCAACATTTTTTTTTTGTAATGCAACTAGAGGCTAATGCAGTTGCAAGGGAAAGCCTAAACTTTGCAGAAAAGCTATCGTGCGATACAACTCATATGTACAGCCACTGTTAAACGATCAGGCATGCGACAAAGGTCTATGCATTAGGTGCAGTTTATACAAAATCTTACATTGCACAGATGAACAATGCATTGTGCAAAACCATATCTGAGCAATAAGGCTCGTAATCTCCTCCGCATCAACAAGCAGGTCCCACCATCCCACCTTGCCGGTTAGGGTAAAAAGAACACCCTAGCCGAGAACACGCATATTAAACGCACGCGCGTTCTTCTGTTGACGGCGCGCACATAGTCATGAAAACGGGGGTCCAGATCACGCTCGCCACCACGGCGTGGCTTGCACTGGGGATTCCGCTGTGGCTTTGGACAATGGTGGTCCCGCGCGCGGACCTCGACTTTGCGCAGCTGCAGCGCAGCGAAGCGCTCGTGGCCAGCCCCATTCGCGCCGCCGCGCGCATTGCTGTGCACGGAGACCGCATACCGGACCTCGCACAGGCCACCGAACTCATTCTGAACTCGCAAATGCAGGCACGCGACGCCGAGCTCCAGTTTATCGTGCAGTCGGAGTGCACGCCGGAGTGCGAGGTCTGCATCAACGCGCAGCTTGGCGAGTCCGACGTCATCGGACTCGACTCAGGCTCCACGAACCTGGATATTGAGTACAGTGAGACTACATTGGTAAGTGGACGTGTCCCTGATGTCGTCCGGTACCTGATTTTAGAACATGTCTACCACGAGGAGCTGGAAGCCCTCTCCTCGCACGACGAGGTCACTGTCGCCTACTCGCCGCAATACCACATAACCTTCAGCCTTATTGGCGAGGGCGGCACACCACTCACCTGGGAAATCGGAGAGGCCGTCTCGGTGTGGCTGGACGCTCTTCTCGCCGACCTGCGCCATAGTATTGCGAACGTGACGCTCGACACGCAACTTGGGTTCTACGCCGAGCCAGGTTGTCATCGTCAAGCAGAGCTCACGCATGCTGACCTAGCTACCTTTGTGAACTTCGCTGAATGGAGCCTCGCGTCAAGCATGCCCTACCCAACTCTCAACTTCCTGCTCTACGTGCCCACCGCTCCGCTCACAATCGCTAACTCTCCAAGCAACTCATTTATAGTTCCTCAGTGGGGTGGCGTCGTCATTGCAGAGCCTCAAACCAAGAGCCATTTGTTCTCAGTAGACGAGCTGCAAAGGCCGCTGCAAACGTTTGCCAAGCAGCTCCTTGCTCTTCTCGGAATGCGTGAGACGCCAGACCTGCCACCAGCAAGCCGGGCGCCGCTCGAAGTGCGCCTGGCTGCTCTATCCCGCAATGTCGCTCGTCGCGGCGTTCGTGGTGCCGCCGCATCCCTCGGCTCGCTGCGTCGCTTGGCCGCTAATATGCCTCATATTGCGATTCCAAAAAAGGTAGCAGACCGCGCGAAGCATGCAGTCAGCGACATTGAGAGCGCGCTTCGTGCACTGAATAATGGCGACCTGGCTACGGCTGCTCACTATTCAGGCAGTGCATATGTGAATGCTGATCGCGCGTTCTTCGACAAACACATGGTCGCGCAATCATTTGTGCCTGATGAGCACAAACTGGCTGTTTATGCACCCCTTCTAGGACCGCTGTTCGTCGTTGTTGTGGGAGGGTGGATGCGCATCCATCGGGAACGCAAGGCATTGCGTAAAACTCACCCGGAAGGAACGAGCAGCAGTTCAGAAAAAATAAAAGCAGACTAGCTGACCTTCGCATTTCAATCACCACTGTGTGAGGGGTTCTTTCAAGTACTCCGCCTAAGTCTGATACTAATTACTAGAAAACTAAAGAGCGTAAAAATCAAAAATATCACGAACTTCTGCCCTCAACAATTGGAGGAGGAATATACTCCATCGTAAGCTTCAACTCATTGATATATCTACTTTTGCCCCTCGAACTTGACAGCGAACACGGCATAACGATCATGAATATGCTCTCAATTGAATGACTATCTATGATGTATTCACTTCGCCAAACGAGCTAGGTGAGAACTTTTGTTAAAATGAGCTCTATATTTTAGACAAGCGCACGAATTTTGAGAGATTCGCAAGTGCTGGGGATCTCATCACCCTCGCTGAATACCGCAATGCCGTAGGTTTCCTTCGAGTAGTTGTAAGGGTCGTAAGGAACACCTGGCTTGCAAGCGTGGAACAGATCGGCAGAGCCATTAACAGTAAGGTAGCCATCCTGAGGGTGAACAACGGTGTCTCCAGCAATACCAACGAGCAGTGTCTCGTCAAAGACCCGCATAAGGTTGGCCTCAGTAGGAATTCCCTCATTCGGCGCGTAAATTGCGTTTGAGGTCTCGTTGTACGAGTAGGCGACAGGAGAATCTGACAAGTAGACGCCATTCAGACCAGCACCTTCGTGCAAGTTTGACAATGCCTTAGCATCGAGCGCTGGGTTCGACGACTCGGTGAAAAGGTATGCTGGAGAGGCCGTAGCCACAGAGATGAGGGTAAGAGAGGATGTAAACTTCATGACTAGAGTTGAGTTGAGATGCTTGATGGTGTGATGGTAATGCCTTGAGATTGACACCCTTTATATAGTCCTCCGAGCTCACCTCATCATCTATTTTAGGAACAATCTCGCTTAAGAGCCCCTAACCTTAGAAGTCAAATGATGATGTCACATTGCAGCAAGAAACATCCACCCGTTGGATAAAGAACCAAGACATAGTATTGTTTAGATTTCACGAGCTCAGGTAAGGCTATGAAATAATGCCTCGCTCTTGCATAGTGCGACCGCTCATGCATTGATTCTTCGTGACATGCTCTCTACGCGGCATAACGCGACTTCAGCAATTTCCCGGGGGCGTCGACTTCTAGGGTTCCGGAAATTTCTTATGTTTTTTAGAGGCATTAGAGTGGATCGGATATTATTGTTTAAAAATATTGATCTCTTTTGGAGATTCGTCTAAGCCGAAGACATAAAAAGCGTGAAGAGCAGAATGTCAGTGTACCCAGTTGCCTATTTAAACCACACGTGAGGCATTCAGCGACCTCTTGAGGTATTTGATCTCCATGTTGTATGGTGGATGTTAGCGTACAGAAAACAGGGTCGCCTTACTGTCGGAGTAGACTTCCGAATCTACCAACCAGTTTTTCTTGTCTTTATTTAATGTTTTTACGGGGTTGGCCTTTTTTTTTTGTTTTTTTCGGGTTATAGTTTGATAGTTGCCTTCATCACTTGCTTTTTATAAGTTTAATTGTTCTGCAGTTTCTGCACTTGGGGAAAGTTGAAGGGACTGCTGCTCCCAGCTATTGAACGGTCCTAATGATGCACTTAAACAAAGGCGTGGATCTTTATGTTCTCACATGTTGTGGGAATAAGGTCACCAGGATTGAAAACCGCAATACCATATGAGCTCTCAGAGTACTTATACGGGTCATAGGGAACACCTGGTTTGCAGGCATAGAACAAGTCCGCTGAGCCGTTCACAGTAAGATAACCATTTAACGGGCGAACAAGTGTATCACCAGCAATCCCGACAAGCAGAGTGTTGTCAAAGACACGCATGAGGTTTTCGTCGGAAGGAACTCCCTGACCCGGTACATAAATTGCGTTCGCGGTCTCGTTATACGAGTACGGAACAAGCGAGTCGGAAAGGAAAACAACGTTTAAGCCAGCGCCCTCATGAATGTTAGAAAGGCCTCTAGCGTTCAACTCCGAGTTCGTAGAGTCGGTGAAAATATGAGCGGGAGAGGCGGCGACTGCCGACGCAAGAGCAATGGATGTGGTGCTAAGCTTCATATGTTAGATTGTTGGGTGTTCTTTAGTATCATTCATGGAAGTTCTGCCGGACTTATATAGTGTTTTAGCTCATTTTAAAAATATCTTTTGGAGTACTCGTTGGCAGAATTAGACCTGGGCCTATATTTGGACGCACAATCGCTTAAGGACTCCCCGTACCCTCAGGTCTTGTCCATGACGTCATGACACAGGCGCCCGTTTGATTTGAACGTTCAAGAAAACTGGAGACCAGACTTTTGAAGATTCCAAAAAGAATCTGAGACACGCATTAAAACCCAAATTATTAGCTGTGCGAATTGTGCATATCAATCTAGTGCAATCCAGTGGCAAAATGTAGGGCATCACCATCTGATTGGCAAACGTGGCTACCCCACATATCTTCCTCGTGCAAGGACCTAGGGTTTTTGAGAAACGCGTAGGTTGCAAGCTAGGCTAGCTCAGCAAGCTGCAATTGTAACGGTACGCATTTTCAGCGTCCATGTTGGGCCAGATGTACAGGGTTATTTAAAAAATTCTACTATACACATAAGTTTACGTCTTGATCCAGCTTGTCTTGATTCCACGTTTTTCAAGGACCTTTGTTATTTTTGCCACATGGTTTCCTTGCACAACGATCTGGTCGAAACCCTTGACATTTGTCACGGTTGCTGAGCCTGCGCAGACATGTCGCAATTCATCGGCTAGCTCTTGTGGATTGATGTGAAAACCTTGCACGCCAGCACAACCGACGAGTGTCACGACCTTGTTACCCCCGCGGCGCTCGGTCTTAATGTTAATAGAAGGAATGCCACCTTTAGAGAATGGTGTTTCGTCCACACTATCACCTGGCTTGATGATTTTGTGCATCGGTGTGCTATTTTTAACGATAAGCGCGGGCACTTCGTCTCTTTTTACAGTCAAGACGGACTGCTTTTGGCCGAGCGCTTGGCGCAACGCCTCGTCTAAAGTGATCGTGCCGTCTTGGCTAGACAAATTGTGGGCGGCGATGTACTGATTTGTCTGTTTTCGAAGTAACGACGCATCGTAAACATCTTCTTTGCTCACATCCTCAGCCATTATTGCCCGAAAAGCCGGCTTGGGCCGGTAAACTAAGATGGCTGTCATTTTGTCGGCCTTGTTCTTCTGCTTCTTAGAAGCCTTGGGTGGCACTGGTTCAGGCAGTGCTTCACCAGCAGGCACGGTAACGCTTGTAACAATAACCTCACCACCTTGGCGCTCTCTCAACGACAGCTGGCCGTCTTTCTCAGCGTGCTTGAGCAGCTTGCCCATTTTCTTGAAGGATGTGGCCTTGATCGTGAGTCCGGGATGTTCATAAGGCATGTTCTCCGCTAGAAGCGCAGCGAAACCTGCCATTGTCATCGGATAGGTATGAGGCTGGCGAATAACTTTAGCCACAGCGTACAAAAAGGCCTCGTCCGCTTCGTCCTGAGACAGTTCGTCGGTCTCCGCGGCCTCGTCGGCCTGATCAGGATCTACTTCAGTCACCGAACTATCCTTCTCCGACGGAGCTTCGACCTTCGCTTCTCCACTAGGAGTTGTTGCTGTTTCCGGCGTTGAGGTCTGAGCAGTGGTCCTCTCGCCTGTAGGTTCTGGGTCATTTAAACTGAGCCCTTCGAGCGGCACCATTCGGGCCTGCGGTGTCAGCTTATCACCTACGACATTCACGGTCTGGATTCCTTTGCCCTTGTCGTCCTCCTTCACCTGAGACAGATCGCACAAAGCGAGTCCAGTGGCCATCACGGCCTTGGAATCGATCTCTCTGATTTGCACTGGGGTACCCTTGGGCGTTGGCTCGGTGGGTAGGTCACCAAATATTCCCGGAATCATGAAGTCTGCACCTTTTTGCAGAAAGCCGATAGTGTTGGGCACTGTGTAAATGACAGGGACGATCTTGAGCTGCAAGTCTGCGGGCAAGGTGGCCAGTAGCGCCACGGTAGGCACATACTTATTGCGTATGACGAGCCATAAAGGTGATTGATCCTCACTATAGACCATGATTTTCTCACCGCCATGAGTGACGGCCTTTGCTGCCTGCACGGATTTGGGCAGCAACTTCTGGCGGACCTCAGGCGACTGCTCGCCCAGATTAGCCTGCTTTTCAATATTGTTCAGCACATTTTTGCGCTCGGAGTTCTTAATAGCCGCGTACGGTTTGAAATTCGCCGGCTTCGCGAACATTGCCGTGGCGATGAGTTGAGGCAGGCGTCTCGCGGTTTGATTTCAGCGGTTTTGCGTGGAGACAGGGTTGCAAACAGGGGGTCACGAGTTGGCTGTAGATTTCTTTCGAATGTCCGAGGAAGCAGTGCACTTAATTATATCGAAGGTAGTTGTTAAGAGAAAAGAGATAGCAACAGGCTGCGCAACTTATGGCAAGCGAGTTTCACAAGTTGAGCGTGTGCCGTGCGTGGCTCGTGCACATGCAGGGCATCCAATGTAGTGGAAAGTGAGGCCCTGCCGCTTACAGACAAAGCGTTCGAAGCCGAAAATTGGCTCTAATGAATAGTCAATTCTTTGCCTCATGACATTTTTTTTTATCTATTTACCGCACGAAACCGATGGACGCACTGAGACCCGGCCCCGGCTTAGGGTAATTCTCGGCGGGCCAAACGACCGCGGCATACGGCGAGGCGGGCCAAGAAAGTGCCCCCTGACGTAAGGCGGAGTTCACGCCAAAACCTCGTGCGCGATTGAGATCTCGGCCATGACGAGTGTTCCAGAGCCGTTTGACCTCGGCAATTTCCAGACGACAAACTTCCGTCCGCAGGACAAGAAGCGCGTCGCGTATTTCTACGACAATGATGTCGGGAACTACATGTACAATGTCGGACACATGATGAAGCCGCACCGCATCCGGATGGCGCACTCGCTGATCATGAACTACGGACTCTACAAGGACCTCGAGATCTACCGTGCCAAACCGGCGACCAAGCAGGAGATGACGCAGTTCCATGCAGACGAGTACGTGGACTTCCTGAGCCGCGTGACCCCGGACAACATGGACCAGTTCGCTCAGGAGCGGCTCAAGTTCAATGTTGGTGAGGACTGCCCTGTTTTTGATGGCATGTTCGAGTTCTGCGGCATCTCCGCAGGAGGCTCTATGGAGGGCGCGGCCCGACTGAACCGTGAGAAGTGTGACATTGCCGTAAACTGGGCGGGCGGCTTGCATCACGCCAAAAAGAGCGAGGCCTCGGGTTTCTGTTATGTCAACGACATTGCTTTGGGCATTCTTGAGCTTCTGCGATACCACCAGCGCGTGCTTTACATTGACATCGACGTGCACCACGGTGACGGCGTCGAGGAGGCTTTTTACACGACAGACCGCGTCATGACCTGCTCCTTCCATAAATACGGCGAGTTCTTCCCCGGAACTGGCGAGTTGCGCGACGTGGGTGTTGGGAAAGGTAAGTACCGTTCCGTGAACTTCCCGTTGCGAGATGGTATCAATGACGAGACCTACCACTCTGTGTTCCAGCCTACCATCAAGGCAATCATGGACTATTATCAACCCGGTGCTGTTGTGTTGCAGTGTGGTGGTGACTCTCTGAGCGGAGACCGTCTGGGTTGTTTCAATCTGTCGATGTATGGTCACGCAAAGTGCGTTGACTACGTCAAGAGCTTCGGGCTGCCAACCCTTGTTGTAGGCGGCGGCGGGTACACTATCCGCAACGTGAGTCGTACGTGGGCCTTCGAAACTAGTGTGTGTGCCGGCGTAGAGCTTCCTGTAGAGCTGCCATTCAATGAGTATTACGAGTACTTCGGCCCAGACTACTGTCTCGAAGTGCGCTCGGGCAATATGATCAACGCAAACAGCCCTGAGTACCTGAACAAAATCTTAACGCAAGTTCTCCAAAACCTCGAGCGCACTCAGTTCGCCCCATCAGTTCAGATGCAGCCGGTACCGCGAGACATGGAGGACCCCGGCATCGACGAGGAGTCCAACGAGGCGAAAGAGGCCAAAGGTGGCACAGAAGAGGAGCGCGATGCGCATGTGGCGCCGGTAAACGAATTCGAGGAAAGCAACGATCTGTCGTGAGAGATGTACCCCGGACTCTAAATAGACGAAAATTGAATGTATAATATCATAATGTACTGTAGGACTGAGACCAATCAACCTGTTGAGTAAAATCAAAGCTGGTTTAGCGACTTTGATCGTGGCTAAGCTCGCAGGCTCAATGACAATTACGAAACGGTATTGAAGTTTTATCAGCTTAATTGAATAAAAAAAGATGAGGCTCTCATCAAGTGTAGCCGAGTGCACCTTTTCATTACTTAGCCTCACCGCGATCTCGAACCAAACGTCAGGAAGCCATTAGAATGCAACGATTAGCCCATTGCACAATCTCAAAATCACTTGTCGCTGTTATCACGTGTTGTCCCTGCATGCGCCTGCACCCCACATTAATCCGTGGCAATGCACATCAAAGATAGTAGATCAATAGATAAATAGATAAATAGAGCCCGTCTGATAGTGATGCTTTGAAGATAATTTAATTAGTTCTCGTCACGCCACAGTATACTGCAAAGCCTCATTGAGGAGGGGTGGCAAGACGGTTTTGTGCAAGCATTATATGATGCTCATATGATGCTCAAATGATGCGCGAGAATCTTCACTCCGAAACAGTATGCAGTCTCTCTTAATTCCCTTGCTCTTTCTTATCTGACGCGTTAATGAAGCATTCGGTCATGGATATGGATCCTGAAGATAGCGACGCGCGAGAGGCCAAAGCGGCTCTCTTCATGGACGCGCAACTTCGCAAGACACGAGTATACTCCGAGACACAGAAAGATTCAAAACCAAAGCTAGCTTTAGTACCCTCAGCTCCTATGGTGCTCAAGCGAGGACGCGTCGCGGATTCTGAATCGCAAAGCTCAATACCACGCGCCAAACGCATGAAACGGAATGACGCAAGGGCTCAAGGGAAACCTGTAACCGGAAACTACGCTTCAGCTAACGAGAATGTGCCTTTTCACTCAGTGGATCTCAACGCGTTTAATTTGGATGTGCCTCTTGTATCACCGGAGCCGCATTCGTTGACAAGCACGCGCAAAATTATGAAGCGCACAGTAAACGCAGCCACAGGCGTTTTCAACAAATCTCGCAAGGCAAGAATCGGCATACCGGATACAAGGGATAATGCGCTTAAGCGCTGGCACCGCATCACGTTTCGGACTGCAGCCACGTCCATGAAAAACCAGATAACTCGCTTACGGCCCGACCCAATTCACCGTGGCATGATCGCAGCTAACAATGAAAGTTTCGAAAATGTCAACCCCGAGATGAATTCCATTGTGCGTAACCTTAGCTCTCTTTCGCTGCACGATGTTCATCGCTTGCAAGAGGGCCAATCGCATCCGAAGTTGGGCTGAGAAGCAGTTTTCCTCCCGTTTTAGAATCAGTTTTATTGCAAGTTAAATTAAATATTTGTTACGTCCCAATTTGAAGCTCTGTTCCGCTGATAATCCGAGTAATACGCAAGTAGACAAGCGCCCCGACATAGCTTGACACGACCCTAGCTTGCTTTGATTTCGCAACTTCATTTCTCATTTATAGTGAGCTGTGTAATTACTCCAGCCAGATTCTGCTAGCTATACGGATACTAAGTGAGCTTGTTGACATAGACGCGCAGTGAGACGCGCACTACCCCTGCCTCTATTTAATTTCACTCTTATTCAGTCCTCACCAAGAACCACCTAATAGTTAAAGAAGGCGCGTGCCAGCATGCCGGTATGTACGCTGCCCGCACCTGTTTCTCCGCAATTGCTCGGATGGTGTCCCCGAGTAAAAATTGTTCTTTTTGTTTCTGAAGCGCACCTCATCATGTGCCGCCAAAGCGGCCAACAAGTGTGGAACACGAAGCTGCTGCCACCTAGTCCGGGTGCTAAGCCTGTATCAATGTCTTGGAGCCCTGATGGTCAGTATTTTGCATTAGTTTTTACTGATGGTGCTTACACTGTTCACCAAGTATCTAACGGTCGCCAACCGAGCTCATTCCGTCCAGACCAAACAAACGTGGCCAGTGTCGCATGGGCTTCGACCGGAGCTGCGATACAAATATCATCAGGATATTCAAAGATCGATGCATCTACCGCACTAGATGAAAGCCATAGCTCTGTGGCTGCGATGGGGACCTTAGATGGTCGTCTTCAAATAAGTGTCTACGGAGCGCTGAACATAGGCGAGTTAGCAGTAAATACGGGTTCGGCCTCGGCAATTTATCAAGTCTCTGTTGACGATGATACAAAGGAATATGCCGCTGTTCAGGACTCATGGTTGTACGTGTACAGAATGTCAGACATGCAAGGTGGCCAGCCAGTTTGTGAATCAAAACGGCTGAAAAGTATGATGAAATGGCTTGGGTCTAGTGAAGTTGAGGCGAACAGATCCCCACAGTCTGAAGTTTCTGCAAGGCAAAGTGCGCGGGCCGTCGAGCTCGGTGCCACTCTGGTACGCAGCTGCTCTAAGTTCGCAGATTCCCTCAAGGAGGCTCATAAACAGGTTCAGAGCTTCTTCCAAGTGTTTTCAAACAATTCGAAATCACCTAACAATATTCTTTTGGCTGCAGCACTTTACGGAACACTGGATCCCCTGGGTGCTGAGTGGATACAAGCTCAACATGAACAGGGATTCAAAAGATGGTACAAATCACTTTCCCAAAGCTTTGATGCGCTCCGGAAGCTCCTGAGTGATGATATATTGCTTTCGTTAGAAGAACTGCTGACGGTTGTCGATGACTTGCCCGGCATGCGTGGGCCAGGCGTAACGCATGTATCAGAAGCGCATGAGATGGTCTTCAAACTGATCGGCGAAATTGTGGAAGGGAGTCAGCGCTTCGAGCTGCAGGCATGTTTTATAGAGTTTCTTTTTAGGGAAGAGACCGACAGGCCGATTGCCGTAGCCAAGTTGAGCAAAGTTACTTTAAGTGATGTTGTGGAGTCTTTTGTTGGTTCAGACGCGCTTTTAGGCCTCCCAGATATCCAGAGTTGCGAGCGATTAGACAAATTGGTGGCAGCAGTTCAGTCAAACCTTAACGACGCAGTGCAGGAAACACGCGATAGCCTGCGATCTCAAGTGCAGCTGTGTTATGCGCTCGACGTCCGCGAAAGAGTTCGAGCTCTCAAAAGACAAAGCGATGGTGGAGGTTATCGATTGATTCTTGAATCAGGCGCATTAGTAGCCGTGGATGCGTCTGGAATTGTCACTTCTGCTGACGCTGTAACACGTTTCGGGGCGGTGTTCACAGGAAAAAATTGCGACGTTATCAGCCTTGACGCCGAAAAAAAACATCTCATCTTGCCTGACGGCTCCCATAAACCTCTTGCATTCGATCCAGCGGCCGCTGCTGCCTACTTTGACGGAGAGATCGTCACCGTTTGTGTATTATCAGAGGATTGCCAACATTATGAATTCCTCAGTTTTTAGCATTTCCTTGATCAATCTAGTGAGATTTGTATTTATTTATGCATTGTGTTGATTCCGATCTTTCTATGCAGTCCCAAATGATGTCAAGTCATGATATTATTGCTTTGCGTCACAGACTGCTATGCACGCTCAAAAGCTGAATAGGCAGCTCATCTGGTTTCAGGATCGAAAGATAAAACAAACGTGGCCCCTTACTACTAACCGGCAGTAATAATACAAGGCAAATAGGCCATGGCCACGAGCAACTATTCAGGAATTTGCATCGACCCAGGCTCCACGCATGCGAGCTGGTACTTTCCTACGACTGAGAACACAACTCTATTCGTTAGCGTATCAGGAGACAGTAAGCCAGCTGCGATTGCAACCAGTACCAGCACCAGCGTGAATGCTTTAGTACCTGTGTCGACAACCTCAACTAGATCGTCTGCTCACCTTGGTAATGGTATCGGCTACTTGACTCCGCCGAGCCTACCCGCATTCGCTTTATTGCTAGCTATTCTCATGTGCTGACATTAAGAGTGTTTGTGTGAGGCCTCGCTCAGTGTCAAATCGACCCTTGTGTGAGTTAGGACTTTAAAGAACTTACGTGGGTGACCACCTACGGTACAATTACGAGAAGCAAACAAGCACGTATAGCAATTTCAGGTTACTCAGTGAGTATACAGACATCGAACTTCATCTTACATAGTGCTCATACACGAAATCCCGTTCTCAGTGGAATGTGTGTACTGATCCACTGTTGCGTAGTAGCAACACGTATTACTAGTTGAAACTAAAGAAACAAGAAATTGTTAAGAAATCCCATATTGAGACGCCTCTTGTGAGACAGTCTAAATGCGAACCTTTGTTATCATCAGCACAAGTTTATCTGTGACGAGCTGTGTGAACCGTGAATGGCATATTGGGGTAAGGTCAACGCCATGTGAACCACGTAATCTTTGTACGACTGGAGACAAGGAGCCTTGGTCGGAAGTGCATTGCTAGCGAAATATCAATTGCACGCAGAGTGTTTGCTTCAGACACTACGTTAGCCACATTGCCTATTACAGTCCGGTCGTGCGGCTTGAATTGTCTATGATGACATGCGTGTGACTCATCTCATTGGCTTGTTTGTGTGGGGTTTCGGGCAAAACACGGCGTAGATAGGGGAGAGTGCGAGGCCATATATCATTTAGTGAAAGGCTGGTCCAAAACATCCGGAATCTTTCTTTACAACAATTAAATTGAAATGACCACCCGAATCCCCGCACCCCAGGCGAGCACTGCGTCAATTATTCTATTACATGGACTCGGCGAAACCGCGGACCGGTTTAACTTTTTCGTAGAAGAGTTTCACCAGCGGCCAAGGTTGAGCACCGTGAACTTCATTCTTGTTCAGGCCCCCTTGAGACCGGTGGCTTGGAAGAATGGCACGCCGATGACCAGGTGGTTCGATGTGGAAAAAATGGGTGTCTACACGCTCGAAGAGCATACAAGTGACACCGCGGGTATAGCTGAGACACTACAGTATATTGGCGATTTGATAGAAGGGGAAGTGGAGCACGGCATTCCTAGAGAACGCATTATCGTTGGTGGCTTCTCAATGGGCGGTGCAATGACATTGGCGCTGGCGACAACCTATCAATACAAACTAGGCGCTATTGTGTGCATGAGCGGGTTCCTCCCTGCGTGGAATTACCTTCAATCTGTCGCGTCGCACGTCAACTGCAGAACACCCATGCTCATTACCCACGGTACGGCTGATCCAGCTGCTCGCCTCGTGACCATCGAGGCGGCGTTGCCAGTGTTGCGTGAGCGCTTTGGGTTCAGCAGACTTGAGTTCGTGACATTTGAAGGGATGCGGCACAAAATTGAGCCGCGTTGTTTGACAGTGGTAGCATCATTTGTAGAGCGCGTTTTGGAATAGACAGGAAAATCAGTCAAGTCTGCTGCAGCTTCTAATCGCGTTTTGTATCAAGACACAAGCCAGTTCTTACTGATATAGATCGCTGCATTTGCATATTTTAGTACCGCCCGCCCAATATGCACGAGGTTAGGGTAAATTTACGGTCTTTCAAAATGTTCAGTGCGGCGGTTATACCTTAGCAAACTGCCATTGTGATGGCCCAAAGATCTAGAAGTTGAGATTTAACTGCCTGTTAAGCAATATCGGGCAGCTTTTTTTTTCGCTGCTCTGCTCTGGTCCAGCGTGCGGCACTATTGCTAAGTCACTTCTTACTCAGGAGCCTTCTAAACGGGCGCTATTCTTGTTTCGACCATCACAATGGCGTTACGATTGGCTGCTCCGCAGAAAGCCACGGCTTCAGTTATTATTTTACATGGCCTTGGGGACTCTGGTGCGGGCTGGGAGTTCCTTGCTCGAGAGTTCCAGCGGCGGCCTGCGCTCAGCCACGTCAACTTCGTGCTCCCCAGTGCTCCCTCGCGACCGATGACACTCGCCTATGGCGCGGTCATGCCGGCTTGGTTCGATCTTAACGGTATAGGAGCATCGCAGACCATTGATCAATTCACAAGCGATACACAAGGCGTTACAAAGGCTCTTGAGTATGTGCGCAAACTGGTAAGCGATGAGGTGAAGCATGGCGTGCCCACGGAGCGCATTGTTGTTGGTGGCTTTTCGCAGGGCGGTGCCTTAACAATGGCGCTTGCCACGACGTTCGACCAGAAGCTCGCCGGCCTTCTCTCTATGAGTGGCTTCATGATTCTGCCGGAGCATCTTGCGACCATCGCCTCTCCTGTAAACAAAAACACCCCGTTCCTTCTAACGCACGGCACGGCGGATCCCACTGTGCCAATCAGATGGGCTAAGGCTAGCTTTGATGTTCTGCGTGACCGCTTTGGCTTCACAAATGCGAGCTTCGAAACCTTTGAAGGTATGCCGCACACGGTGGATTTAGAGTGCCTTAAGGTCATTGCTGCGTTTTTAGAACGCACTCTCAAGTAAATATAAGCTCATTCGTAGTACTCATTGCGCTGGCGACGGCCACGCGTCACGCAGCGTGCGACATGAGCTGCAAAGCGGTTGCCAGCAACCTGGCGCTCGCAGTTATCACATTTGTAGTACCGAGTCTCGTTGCTTTTTTCTTGCCCATACAGATCCACACCGCGACCGTTGAAAACAACAGACCTCTGTGTGAGCTCGCCGTTCTTGGAAGGGAACACCGCCTCGGCCTTGCCCCAGCGCTCGCGAAACTTTTTTTCCTGGAAAAAGGCCGGCAGTATGCACTCTTGGCACGCCTCATTGAGCAGCTGGTTCAGCACCGCCAACGAAATGGCGTTGACGTCGTCCATGCCGCTAGAAGCCGCTGAGTGCACCGAGCTGATATGAAGAAGGCAAGGCCGCCACGAGTTACGTGTATGGGAGATCGTTCGTGCTGGCGCGAGTCTAGCACAAAAAGCGGGCAGCAGAGTCCACTGATTAGAGTATTTATATAGTGTAAACGCGATAGATAGCGAATTGCTTGATCAGTTCTTCTTACTGGCTGTGTTTTCGTTCGCGAAGCAGATAATCAGAAATTTGAGCATGAGGGTTCGCTCGGTAACAGACGCCACTGGCCTGAGTTTTAGAGTATCTAGCACAGGTTTCGTTACTGCTGAGCTGCGCTTTTTTTGCTCACAGACTGCTGCTTCTGCTGCGTTTGGAAGGCCAACTCATCAGACTCTCCCTCTTTGACTAAGTTCGAGGAGCACCATACAGAACCTGCCATAGTACGGAAGTAGTATAGGTCAACATTTAGCCTTTATATCAATTACACGGCTTTCTAACGATTGCAGGACCTAAAGCCATTCTCTATACACCACGTCTGGGTTTGTGTATATGCGGCGCAACCCTTAGCCACGTTAGAGCGCTATGCTTTTCTAGCAAGTTCAGCCACATGGTGAGCCGATGTCAGCTTCACGTTCAAGCTTTTTTATCTCCTATAGTATTGGGCGGCTTTAAATATTATGGCTGTAAGCATTATGGCTAAGCCTGTTCTTTTCACAGCAAGCTATCCGCGATTTTCGTCGAATAGCGACGTACATCTCAAACATAGCTGGCTTCCATTAGTTCGTTGTGGTTCGATATTATATACGGGCAATTCTACTACAATGAACACGAAGTGGCGGTCGCCGTCACTCGCGACACGCTCTTCAACACTGAACTGTCGACGCGATACCCCAGCCCTAAATCACCATATGCTGAGACGCGTTTAAAAGCGCAGCGCTTTCTTCAACATTTGGCCGTAAACGATGAGTAGCGGAACAGCTCCAGCGCCAGTAGTAGTCGATCCAACATCGCTGGATGACGCAGAGGCGGTTATCGAGGCTTTGCGTGCAACACAGGACGTAAAGCAGAAGCTGCAGCTGGCGATCCGGCTCGCCGACTTCGAGCCAGACGCGGCGCGGCCAGTCATTTCAATGCTCGATCCCTCTGCGGTAGATACCAAGGCCGTAATAGAGCTCCGAATAGGCAACCATGTCTTTCCGCCTGCCATTGCCTACGCTATGTTTCCAGCTGACCTTGTGCGGGGATACGACGCACCAAAACTTCTTATTGAGTTCGATCCTGTGAGTTTGCTGCCTTTTGTGCATTTTGAGTCCAAACAAAAGGTAGATGAAGATGCCCCCGATGCTGTGGCCCTTATTAAAGAGTTTCTACCTTCGCACACTGTCTTCGAAGACCGCGCGAAGTGGGAGGAGGAGCGCAAAAAACAGCAGGCGAAAGTTCCGTTCGGCAAAAAGGATGCTCTCATCGATGTGAAAGGTGGATATTCTGTATGGCATGTCAAACATGGCGACGAGTCTAGTGATTACTTACGCCGTATGTTTGTTTTTAGCTGGTTTTTCATTGAAGGATCGCGCGTCCCAGACGAGTCCGACAGCACCTGGGATTTCTTCGTTGTAACAAAGAAGGACTCTTTCGAGTTCGTTGGCTACGTGTCTGTCTACTCATTCCTGTATTATGGTGGTGGTGCGCAATTTGAAAGCGAGGGCGACACAGGGCGCCTCACACGCAGGCGCATTGCTCATTTTGTTCTGCTTCCGCCTTATCAAAGGCAAGGCTTGGGCTCTGAGCTTTATCTTCAGCTTCTGCACTATTTTGCAAGCGACCCTTTGGTCAAGGAGATCGAGGTCGAGGATCCCTCCACTCCTTTTGAGCTGCTGAGAGATCGCTCACACTGGAAATGGCTAACAAGTTCTCCAGAGGCTGTCGCACTACTCGACGAGTACGACGCCGACTCGGAAGCGGCTCTTCAAAAACTCGTCGAGCAGTTCAAGTTGGCGAAAATCCAGCTTCAACGAGTAGCAGAAATGTACATCTACAAAGCATCTGGCTTTAAGGACACACGAGTGCTCAAGCAACTAGTCAAGTCCCGGCTTTGGGCGCGCAATTATGAGGCCTTGCGGGAAATGGACCCGGCCATGCAGAGAGAAAGACTACAGGACGCCTATGAGGGCGTTATTCATACACACCGCCTGGCACTAAACCTCGAAACCGATGAAGACAGTGATGTCGGCGAGGAAGAACCGGAAGATGAGCGCATTGGCGAGCTTCTGCAAAGCATCGCCTCTGGCTCAAGTGCCGTCATAAGCGAGGGCGCTGAGCTTTCTGAGAATGTCACGGCAGCCAATGCCCCTCCCGCTAAACGACCAAGACAGGACTAGATAAAACTATTGGCTTTTTTTTTTTGTATCTTGGGAACTTTCTGCCTAGCTACGGTTAATAGACTATCCCGTGCAAGCAGTGCAATTCCTCCAATGACACAATAAATAACATGCCAATAATAAATAAACCGCGTTAGTGTTAGATGGCGCGCGGGAAACTAAACTAAAATGCAGGGTTTACGGTCGCCAATATTGTGTGAAGCTGTGCATCTTATCCATAACGACTGGCAAAAATGCATTCACGCTAGCATTGATCAGATTCTGGAAATGTAGGATTGCCTCTTCCTCGCTGATTTCCATCAAAAACCTCTCTTCAACCTTGTGGACTGCCTGGTCTCGTTCAACCATGATATTTGGAATGGTTGACTCGGACATCAGGCTGAACAATGCGAGAATAAGATTGGAAGACTTGCGCAACGTTGTGAAGGCTGTGAAACAATAACTGCGGAACCGAGTGTAATTTTCAGAGTTGGTTCCCCCAAATCCGTCAATCAGTTGCATGGGCAGCTTGATCATGGGAGGGAATGGTTTAGGATCCTTTCCAAGAATGTATCCAAAATCAATGTGGAAGAAGTGGCCCTCTGTGTCAATTAGCAAATTATCCAAATGACGGTCACCAACCCCCAAAAGATACGTGATCACTGCGTAGCCCGCGGTAGACCGAACATAGTTGTCCATGACATCAGCCCGCACACCAAGCGTCTCGTTGTCATCAGCAGCATGAGCACGCAAGAATGGAAGGATGCCGTGATATTTCGAGAGCACAGTTGACAGCGTCTCGTTAGGAATAAATTGTATCAGACCATCACTATCTCCTGTGGCAAGGATGCGGTACGGTGTCAGTTTCAAGTCAAGGTTCTCTTTACGCAGAAGCTGATCCATCAGCTGGATGATTTGCATCACCAGTTGGTCCTGACGAAGATCGTCGCCATTTTTATAGATAACCGAATAGAGGCCACCAGTGTTTGTTTTGAAGGTTATCTTGAGTGGCAACATGGAACTTTTGAATACAAGGCAATCCTCTGGAACTGTGCCAACAACAACAACAGATGGGTCCAACGGTAGCCTAGTCGGAGGGAACTTGGCCATTTCATGGCGAGGGTCTGCAATCCAAGCTCTCATTTGTTCAATGCGCTTGGGTCGAGGCTCGCGAGACTTCTTAACAAATTGAGATAGGTGAACAAGTCGCTCCGCCAGCCGAACCTGATGGTCGACCTGCTTGAGAGTCATCAGTTCGATGGGTGCAGCAGAACCCATCTCAGCCTGAACTTGCTGAGCTTGTTGCTGGGCCTGGGTTTGCTTGCGCGGAAGTGATGCCAAATAATGGTTGCGGATTGGCTGGTATATTCTGGCGCCATACGTGCGATCCTTAGACTGAACATCAACATACCAGTAGAAAAAGTTGCCCAATGTGGGATTTAATACGGCGCGATTGGCCAGAAAGCGGGCAAGGTATGACTTTGCCGGTGAACCGGACCAAGGTTCAAACTTGAGGGCTTCCACTAATTGCAGCAAGTAGAGCTCGAGGTCCTGGTCGTTCGCAGTGCGTAACCGATCTACAGCGTAAGCCCTGACTTGAGCATTTTGCACCTCTGGTCCCAGAAGCTCAAGAGCATCAGCCACATCAATATCGACCCATAGGTGAAGCACCTCAACCACTTCGGCCGTCTCAGTCTCGTCTTCCCAACTGACACTTTTAACAAACTTCGTTAGGGCATTCTTGCGTTTCGTCAGGTAGTATCGGTATTTCCAGAGCAGGATCTTCTCGTCGCTAGTGAGGTCATGGACTGGGCTGAATGCAATTATGCGCTCAAGTTCGTCCCTGACCTTGGCATTCGGACGCATGTCACGATCAATGTTGGAAAGTCGAATCAGTCGCCGATACTTGGCCTCTATCGGGGTTTCAGTGCTGAAGTCTGGATCGTACACAGCCATCAATCGCGCGTCCTCGTAATGCTCATCGACATCCTCATCCTCATCAGCGCCGGGTGAGACTGTGCCAAGCTCTCCAGGCTTGAAGAGTGCTACAGATGTGCTGAGCTGCTGAGTATTCGAAAACGCTGCAGAGGACCGCGGAAGATTGTAAGTGCGCGGATGCCATATGACGTCAAAATCCCACAGAGGTAGGTCCACGAAAAGAAAATGATCTTTCGACACCATACTCGCAGCAGCCAATCCTTCTATCCTTCTGAAAACCAGGTTGTCGAGCCATTCTACAGTTGATATTTGTCCCATTTGGTGCTTCTTCATGAGAAGCTCAAGCGCATCCAATTCAGGATCCGCCGACTTGACCTTCTCTGGCTCAGCAGCACTCGTTCGGGTAAGCAGTATCCGAGGATCTGTATCCAGTGCGCTGTAAAGTTTCTGGCGACCCTGTTTCAACGTGTTGTCCCGATCGTCGAATAAAGGAAGCACTGCGCCACAATAAACTGCTCTGTCACGGCGCCCGGAAGGACCAAGCACGGTTATAAGAATCGTGCTTTCGAGAGACAATTGCGAGACCAGCACAGGTAGTTCAAGCCATTCGTTCCATTGGTACATCTTTGTAGCTGAGGGCCGAAACGAGGGCGGTGGTGGCTTATACGAAGTGTAGACGGGGAGTGTTGCCGGCATTCCACCGGAGAACACCTGAACGGCGACAGTCAGTGAGGTTGGCGTTCTTGACCCCTGAAAGGACAGTGATTTGCTAGGGCTCTCTACGAGCTCACTGAATGGTAGCCGCTCCCTAAGGCCCTCGAGGTGTCTCACATGGATCCGCAGCGGGACGTCCAGCTCATAAGACCGGTAGAAAGTGGCCATTACGCACTCAGCAAATTAAACCACTTATCTCGCTCGCACTTGCGCGGGATCAATTACCAAATTACGCGGCAATTTACCCTCGAACGCGGAGATAAGTGCTTCCAACAGGTCGCTTGTTATTGTTGAGGCCGCGCCGCTACCGCCGTTAGAAGTTCGCCTATTAGTCATTCGCCATCCCGGTGTAGGTGCACATCACGTGTGTTTTGTGGGGCCCACTACCCCCTTGCCCATCGAATTTTGTGTCTAGAACCACATCCAGCCGATCGATCCGCCGTGAACAGCTCACCTTGTCATTTTTTTAAATGTTGCGGTTGATCCAGCGTGCGGCATACATGCCAGTGAGACGCATGCCTGCCCGCTTTTACAGCAGCCCGGCCTCGCCAGACAAGGACGTGATGTATGTGGACCTCAACGACTCGAAGCAATCGGAAGAGGCTGCAGCCAGCAAGCAGTTTTTCGAGTACCAGACTGGTCGTTGGCTGCAAAATGATAGAGCTGAGCGAGCTGCTCGAACTACAAAGTTCAGCTTGAAGGGTTTGTTGGAGCTGCTGAAACGCGAGGTCGACTATCTAGATCAAAGTGCGCTGGCTATCGAGACCATTGAGCCCTTTTTTGAAGGCAAGCACAACAAGCTTTACAAAATTGTGCTTAAGGACATGCGCTCTTATGTGCTGCGTATTCCTTATGCGCTAGGATCAAGTGAGTATCGTAGGTTGAGACTTTTGAGTGAAGTGGCCACAGCAGAGTTTTTGAGCACTCGCGTTTTCAACGAAGAGTCCTCTGATGTCAAAGTTCCCACCGCCATCTCGTATTCAGCTACCGCTGATAATGAGCTCGAGAGCCCATACATCCTCACAAGTTTTGTTGTGGGTTCCAAACTGGCGGCACAGTGGAAACCGTGGTCTATTGATATCGAAGAAAAGAAGCCTGTCATTGAGCCCATGGCTAAGATTAGTGCGAAGATGCTGAAGGCCAAGTTCCCCGCATACGGAAGCATTTATTATGCTAAGGACATGCCTAATGGTGTCCCAGTTGACGACGGGACTTTTGTGATTGGCCCCACGACTGAAAAGCGATTCTGGAAATCCGAGAGCGCCTCAGCTTTCCGGGGTCCGTGGAAGTCCTGGCAAGAGTACCTACAGGCAACTGCTGATGTGCAGCTGGCTTACAGTCGTGAGCTATCTAACGCAGAGTCTACTCCAAACTTCAAGGCAGCCCAGCGCTATGCTGATCTGATTCCTACCCTGTTCAATGAGGCGGAACTCCCTGGAGAGCTTGCTAGTCCTCGCTTGTACGACCCAGACTTCTCTCCCATGAATGTGCTGGTTCAGG
This sequence comes from Entelexis vaccinii, assembly GCA_004125185.1. Classification (NCBI taxonomy): domain Eukaryota; kingdom Fungi; phylum Ascomycota; class Dipodascomycetes; order Dipodascales; family Trichomonascaceae; genus Entelexis; species Entelexis vaccinii. The sequence continues at coordinate 43,751 of NRDX01000034.1, read as the reverse complement.
AGGACAAGTACTGGCTCATTGACTTTGAGAACACTGTGGTCAAGCCTTACTTCCTGCATGGTGTGCCTTGGTTCGTCCGCAATCCCGGCGAGCGTATTTACAGCCTGGACGAGATTCCTAACTTTGAGCAGCTACCGGAACAGGACAAGCGAGTGCTTTCCCATTTCCACAGCTTGACCCAGTCTGAATTTACCTACGAGATGCTTCTCCGCGATGCTGTTCCTGAGCTTATTCTAGCTCACCATCCAGCAATCAAGAGGCGTGAAGAAATCGTACATAGGGCCATGCAAACAGATATCAAGTCAGGATTCTTCAATGACCTTGACTTCGCTGTCTATCGCCTAAGTGAATTGTGGAAAGCCCTTGGAATAGATCGTGAATACCCATTGACTTTCTCGGAGGAGGAAACTAACAGTCTGGCTACCAGCATCACAGCATGGAATCAGGAGCTCATGCAGAACAAATTCTTAGAGTCTAAGGGATTTGTACCTGCTGATGAGTTTGATCAGCTTCTCGGAACTGGTGCTCTTGTGCCCCTTGATGAGAAGAAGGGCAACTACGAGTTGACGAAGGAGTTCCTTGAGTCACAAAATCCAATGAAAGTTGCGTGAAGCTCACGAACAATCTATGTGTATTTGACCCTCATTTCTTATCACGGGCATCTGTAAATAAATCACATAAACGCATTCCGAAATCGGATAAGAGTCCGGAATCCAAATAGTTTGACCTCTAGTCGAAAAATGGAATCGAGCTGAGTCCAGCATTCCAAATAACACATGATGCGCACGCCGCTGTTACGTGCTTTTTCTACTCCCCTTCCATGCCTTGTTTTGTTTTGTTTTGTTTTGGGCTTTTGCGCCATGCTTTGGATGCATAGACATAATCTACAGCCCTTGCACCGCAAGTACTAATGGTCAGCTCACACCTGGTCTGCACAATGGGTGATGTTGCGGAAGCACTTATGCGCCTTCAAAAGAGCCGGGCCAAAAGGAAAATGATGCGCACCAGCGACTCCCACCGTAAAAAGGGGAACTGAGGACGCAGCACATAAAACTTGCGGTCTGCCAATGTCATGCGCTGCGTCCGCAGTTTCCATCCTTCGGTAAGTTATAATCCCATGCTTTTATTGATCATATCTTTTCACCTATCACTCCCTTTGGCTAAAGCTGTCGACAACTTTAGTCCGCAATAATGTTCAAAGTGCCCAATAATGCACCCAGCTTGCAATGAATTTCCCAGTCCATAGTAGTCCGCATCACGCCGCCAGTCTGCAATAATTATCCCGCCCCACAGTTGTCCAGAATAACCCCCCAGTCTGCAATGACAACAGCAGTCCGCAGCCACGACCCCAGTCCCATTTTAAGTAACCTCCGTTCTGCAGCTTTTTTATTACTCCTCATAGTTAGCAACTCAATCAATGCCCCAAATATAGACAATAAACCAAACCTCCAACCCGCAATGTGTCCCACAGTTTACAACTCAATCAGTCCTATGATTAGCAACTCAATCACCCTTTCAGCCCGCAGTACACTAGATTTTCCAGCTCGCAATTTAATCAACCCCTCAATCTACATATTGTTCCCCAGTCCGCAAACAATCGTCCACAGTCGTTCCATCCATGCTTCCGTGGCATTCACTATGTTAGAGTTCCCCTGAATCTTATTACTGCGCACAATTCATTAGTCCTGAGGAGCTTCTTCCGGCCTTAATAATGTCGAACGTAGACAAAGTTGCGATAGCCCCGTCTCTTGAGTTAAGTACTCAGTAAGACACAAAAGTTCTTTGACGCATTGGAGCTAAGTTTCATCTGAATCTTGGTCTGTATTAACTGCCTAAGTTCTCTTGTCAGAGAACATCAGAGTCTTGAGAGTGGAAACTGATGATTCTGCCCGAGCGCCTTGTCTGCGCGCGCGTTAAAGCGTGGACAATAAGCACAAATTCAATTGAACATCGACCTTAGCATGGTCTTTGGGATACCTTCTCGAGATATAGAGGGTCCTTACATCTGGTGGCAATACAATGTGGTGGGTCTTGGGTAAAGGGGCGAAAAGTGGTCCTTATATTGTTTACAAGGTTAGGGCTTGTTTGTTTACTTCGCGACATTTCCCCCAAACGGGCCCGCAGAAAAGTGGGGAAGCTGTTATCCTGGTTTGGGGTTATTTCCTGTTCGTTTTTGGCCATTGTGCTAGCTCCTTCGTTTTTGGCCATTGTGCTAGCTCCTTCGTTTTTGGCCATTGTGCTAGCTCCTTGGTGCATATATAATGTTGGATATGTTTGCGCTTGATAGATGAAGAGACGTCAGCTTGTAAGCTGTAATTCAAGTACATAAGAGACATGCAGTGAGCCTAGCATGTAATGTTTTCTAGTCATAATGCCAAATTGCAGATATATAGCGCCCATAGACGGCCTGTGTGCACCTTCGTTATCTTCGCCCTAGAAGCACTTTTGTGATGCGCTTGAGCCAAGCACATACCGTTGATTCATAAATTGCATCTCTTGTTGAAGTGCTTCATATTCGGCTCTTTCAAATTTCTTGCAACGAATATGCGACGAGTGAACTAATGCTCCAGTTCTTTCTTTCTTTCTGATAAGTTCAGTGAATAGGTCGCATAGTTCTCAAAGCTGTGCAGTAGTACTAAACGCCGGGAAAAGCTTTCGTCAACTCTCGGTTAGATTCATTAACAAAATAAGAAAAGGGTGACAGAAAAAAGGCGCTCTATAATGGTCCCTTGGCATGCTGTGTACGCAGGCGACGGGCTCATGTGCTTCAAAGTGTAGCCAAGATTGACGCTTCAAATCAGGCCAGGCTAAAAAGCTTTTGCAATACGGTCAAAGTAAGATGACCCAACTTCTGATCATTAAATATGCGGGCGCGAGTCTCACAAGGCGGCAGTTGTAAACCCGTACCCTGAGAAAAAAGAGAGTGCTCATATTTGGGCCTAATGCCACTGAAACAAAATTAGTTAAACGCGAACCCATCTTAAGGCTTTTTAAGAGCTACAACAAGAAATAACTAGTGATTTACTTGGAGCTTCGGCGAGTTCTAACTTTCCGAATCGGGTAAGTGGGTAAGGGTGATAGATATGGGCGGTGGTGGTTCGTCAGGGCAGACCACAGGGGGGGATTCCTTCAACCGCCCGAAACAAACCTCTCCCAAACATCATCCGTTATCTGCAAAGCTTCGTTATGAGCAATACTTTCAGCCCGTACAGTGAACCCATGACACCTGGGACGCGTTTAGTCGAGAATCTAGAAAGCTTGGGATCTCCCTCGCCGGTGGTGAAAACGGGGGATGCTGTTCCCGACGACTGGCCAAAACCCCGGACAGGAGGTGATCCTTACGGGTGTGCTGGTGCGTGCATCACGCCCGTGCGATTGACACTACCCCCTGTACCGCCTTTGTCGGTCCCTCTCTCACCCGCGGCTGCCTGGGTCAGCGGAGGATTTGCAGTTCTCAGCCCGTTGCGGATTTTCAGCCCCATGCTGCCTTCTTTCTTTGGCATGCAAAGCCCAATTGCGCCGCTGAGCGCATCTGATACTGAAAGCACGAAGCGACTGAATGTTGATGAAGCCAGCAATTTCTCTCCGGTACTTGTTGCTGAACATAAATTGACTGGCAAAAAAAATAAGCGTAGGTCCCGGGAGCGTGTTATCAAGTCGAACAGAGGAGGACCAGCGGTAAAGTTGTCTATGCCACCTAAGATAATTGAGCGTCGCGCTAAACCCACGGAATCAGGGGGTTGCAGCGATGCTATTGAAGTGTGTCTGCAGCAAATAGAGGGTATGAATGCTCTGAAGCCCACAGCGCCTACGGCCCGGGCCAAAGGTGGTGTGGGTCGGGTCTCAAAGCCATTCGAGTTCAGGAGTTGCCACCCTGCAAAGAAGGAACTAAGCACCTCTTTTAAGGAACGCATCCCAGATCGGTTAGTGAAGGAGAATCAGCCGACAGCAAACTATTCTGAACACGATCGATTGAGATACCAGCACGTTTGGGCCGATCAGCGTGATGCTGTAGCTGAGCTGCTCGGCGACATCGGGTTTGATACCACGCAACTCGCTCCAAACAAGTATAATTGCTCGCTATGCCCCAAGTTGTTCAGCTCCCGCATGTTTGCTACCCGCCATGCGATTCGCGACCACCTGCATGGAAAAGTTTTCGGCTGCGAGCTTTGCTGCTCCCGATTTACTCGTTCTGACACGCTTGTGCGGCACATGAAGAGGAAGCACGAGCTCAATTAAATGCTACCTTACCATATTTGCATCCCAACAACCATTTCTTAGCTTAAAACCTACGTACGACTTAATATTACAATGGAAGAATGGATCGGCCGATCTCGGCTATATGGCCATGTGCATAGCGTCTTGTACCCTCATGCGTAAGGACACGTTCACAGTATCCCTCAAGTGCAAAAATGGGCCGCAGTTGTGTACTAATTACAAGTCCAATGAAAAGGCCTGCATTGGTCGTAGCGATACTAGTCATCATCGCCTGCGCGAGCCAAGCTCACATTCGTCAGCAGCCACATAAGCACCCTACGTTGAATGCTTCGTGCCATCTGCGACGATACAAATGCTTGTTTTGGGACTCAGTGGTGGCATTGCGACAGGAAAGTCGACCGTGAGCAAACAGCTCCGTGAAAAATATCACTTGCCAGTAGTCGATGCAGATGTCATAGCTCGAGAAGTCGTCAAGCCTGGGAGGCCCGCGTATAACGCTATTGTGGACTACTTCGGCGGAATGACGCCGCATCTTGTCCTGGATGACGGTAGCGGTGAGCTCAATCGGCCGGCATTAGGTCGCGTTGTCTTCGCGAATGATCAGCATCGTAAAGTTCTCAATAGCATTGTCCACCCTGCTGTGCGGAAAGCCATGCTTTGGGCAGTTGTTCGTGCATGGCTGGCTGGCCATAGCATTGTTGTACTTGACGTACCGCTGCTTTTTGAGAGTAAGCTGAATTCTTATTGTGGTTTGACCCTCGCCATACTGTGTGATGAGGACCTAGAATACAAGCGTCTGCGAGCTCGCGACCCACATCTCACCGACTCTGAGGCGCGAGACAGAATAGCCTCTCAACTTCCTCTTTCTCAAAAGCGAGAGATGGCTGACATTGTCATCGAGAACAATGGCTCCTTAGAGGATCTTTATGCCGAGCTGGACAAGGTTATATCACACCCGCCTGTCCATCGTGCTCCGTGGGTCACTGTCTTACAGTGGTTCCCTCCAGTTGGACTGGTCTGGGGACTCTACGTTTACTGGCGCGGATCCAGGGCCAGCAAACTATGAGCAAGAAGATCTTAGTTATCAAACAATAGCCTATTTATTTTCTTTAGAAACAACTTTATAGCCCACTTACCATAACTTTGCGGAGACACCAAGCTGGCCCAACAGTTTCGTCGTACCTAGAGAGATGGCCATTACTTAGTGGACTCTTGACGCAACCTAGAGCATGGGTTCTCGTTCCTCCTCCCCCGTGAAGTCTGAGGCCAATTAGGTCCCCCCACTCGACAAGTTTTTTACGGGGACGCGTAACGGATTTTTGTCAAAATCATTGTTCTAAAATTTCACCTTTATGTACACAACTAGTAAAAGCAATGTTTAGGATTCGTACTATGGGTCCAGATATTACGGGCAGCGGCCCCTTTGGGGGAATATTAATTAAACGCACTCCTCTTTATCTGCTTCCTTCATTAAGGTTTATTCTTCAAATGGTAACAGTGCTGCCGCCCAGTCGTCATTTGAAGGATAGTATTTTTCAAGCACATCCGGTGATCGCAACAATGGTTCACGAATAGCCAGTGCGCCCTGTCCGTCGCCCGTCACTACGGTCCAGTAGGTTGTCCCCCAATGGTCTGAAACCAGCGGACTCAAAGGTTTCCAATCAGCTTCCCTGTTTTCCCGGCTGTAAGCGACGCCAAGCAATGTTTGCGGAAGATATGAAAGCTTATGAGACTTTCTATAGACTTTCCTTCGTACAAAACGGAGTTGCTCATTCTGACTGGGCGCGTCAATATCACGATTAAACAAAGTGGCATTTAAAGGAAGCTCAAATTCATACTCGATACTTCCTCCGTCACACTTTGTCACCAAAAGCTGTCTCTCTTGGTACTCCAATGGATAGAGCTGCACGCCCCATCCGTATTGTATTCGAATCCCTGAAAATGCGCGATGGTCAACAACACATGATTTGTCGTAGTGTGGGCTGGTAAGGTCCCACTCTCCCCAGGCATGCACTATGCCTGCTGCTAGCAGTGCCAAAAAGATCATACTTGGGCCACGTTCAATTGAGACCAGAGCCACACGCACTCTTATATATATATATATATATATATATCTAAATATATATTTAAACATGTGGATGAATCAGAAAAATCACATTTGCTACTCAATACAGCAATGTGCTAATGAAATAGGCCCATGAACAGACTCAAAAGCGGCCATTCCTTGTCTCGGTTAATTAATTGCGGAATATGGTTTCGCACATACCCTGGCCCTGCATCAAATGCGCCATGGATTGTGGGCCATGGCTGCGCAGCGTATCGAGGGAGTTTTTGTACAATTTCAGCAGCAGCAATGACGAGTACCGGCTACTCGTCACGGACATGAGTTCCGTCTATGAGGAGCGGTTAATTGCGCAGCAAATTGAGGAGCGTGGAGAGCAGCTGCAGTACCCGTTCGCTTTAGACTCTGAGCGCCAGCGCCAGGCGTTTGGCGGAATGCTAGCAAGCTTACTCGCATCTGAAACAGCATTGTTTAACGTCAATATAGACTCCACCGTCACTGTGTATGCGACAGGTGAGGTACCGTTCCATTGGCGGTTCAACATGAGCAAGTTGGAGCCAAACGGGTGTATTGAGGTTTTTGCAGAGCTCGCAACCAGGCTGTTTGGCGTGATAGAAAACTTGAACGGGCAAATGATTGGACTGGATGCTAGGATATCTGATAGCGGTGCAATCATTCGCGGGCTTGAGAATGCAAACAGCCGCCAGATCCCCTACACGGTCCCTAAATCCCTTGAGCAGGTATATCGCACAGCGCTGAGTGGCTCAGTGTCTGCCAGCCGCCCGTCTGATTCTGTCGAGATCGCCCAGACATATTGGCCCACGAAGGAGATACCACTGTTAGAGGTTTTGGCTAACGAAGACACCGATTCGGATGCTACACATGAATCACAGAACACAAGCAGCAGCGAAACGGTCTGGGCGGGATCGTTGAGATCCTCGCTTCAGGAACATTAAAAATTGGCATCCTGGAAATACGGAAATATATATATAGAAAGTAAATATGTCGACGGCTAACAAAACAGTCTAGGCTCGATGTAATCGTGCCTAAGTCGCGACGTTGCACGGCCATTTCTTGGTATTGCTTCACTGGTTTAAAAACCCCGAGTTCTCAGCCGTTTGGGTATATGCGCGACAACAAATAAATAGGTTATACTGAAGATGCTCTCAATCAGCAATCCAAGCCAGTAGTTTTGCACAATTATAAGCCAGCTCACAATCGGAGTCGAAGTGAGTCCACTAAATCTACATAGTCCTTGTCGAAGCGTGCTAGTTCAAGAAGAAGCTGTGCCCAAGAGGATAGAAATTCCGGAGATTTAATGGCACTCAGGGCTGCCTCGGCGCGGTCAAAGGTTGTACGACTGACTATGTACCTGAATGTAGGTACGTAGTACATTTTGATAAGCTGGAAAACAGCCTTACAGGAGTGCGGCTTTCCTCCGTAGCCCAGCATCTCGAGGTCTTCGGCCGAGTGCTCCTGGCGCAAGTGCCAGTCCGCAAGAGCGCCAACATTTTCCCAGATTGTGTCGAATTTGGACTCAAACTGAACTGGTCGTATAATATTGCTGTGGACTTTCAGAGTATCGGGGATGACGCGACTGCCTTGATGCTTGGGGGCACGCTTACTCCAGCGAGACTTTTCGAGGCCCCTCCTGTTTTCGGATGCGCTTTCAGCAACCGCAACAACTTTTGGGGTATCACGCGGTGCGCTAACGCTCTTAGCCGTTGCAACCTCTTCGAGCTCCATCTCCCCACCATCTAATGAAGTCAAAACTGCCTCTTCATGATGCGCAGGTTCACTATGGGGTGTTTGCTCTCTTGATTCTTCCTTGTAGGCTGTTCCTGCTGTTACTGCTGCTGCTGGAACCTCAAGCGCCGGCGCCTGGCCACTGAGTATCACTTGCCCATTGGTAGTGTGTGTATCCTGTGCTCCACTGAAGGCCTTTGGCTCACTTGTACTAACTTCTGGCACAGTATCGTACTCAAAGGATGTATCCAGGTCCATGAACCCGACAGTACGCTCGCGAATAGCCTCGAGAATCTGGCCCGCAGACATGGCTCGAGTGTCAAGCGTTTCGAGGCGCTCCACGAGCGCGCGGTTGCGCAAATTGTGGTCATCAGACATGAGTATGGTCAAGTTCCTACGGTATTGCACATTGTACAAGCAGCAGTCGAGAATAGCGTCGTCGCCTTTCAAGCTTTGGCGCATATTCAGGCGCTCTGAGAGACGCTGGCCTCTGAGCACGGGCGCATCAACGTCCTCTGAAGTGAGGGTTTTGTTAATCCAATTGATGACTTTGCGTGTCTTGATTCCCTTTGCCGAGTTGACCTTCTCGCGGTCTTTTATTCTGTCCAGCTCCATGATTGTGGTTGTTGGCAGGAGCATATCAACGTCATACGCCCGCGCATGCTCGTAAAGCTCTTTCACCAGGTCCGGTGCCTCAAGCACCGCGCTTGTGTCAAGCACAATAGTGGCCTTGCTGAAAGGCATGCCCGGTGGTGTTTTGCCGCAGCTCAGTCTTGTTTTGGTTGTGGGCCCCAGCGTAAATACGCGATCACCTGACGAGGACAGTCCACCGTCGCTAGAGAAAGAGATTCTGCAGTGAAATTATAGGCGTTTATGTATACTAGCTTTATTTTGTGGCAGTGGGTAAAAGTATTCAATAGAGGCCTATCTAAACGTCGAACGTATGCAGAAGATGAGCGAGAATTCTGTGCCTAAGCAGGTCAATGGAACAATTAATTGAGAACTTGAATACGTCTCGCAACAGACACGAAATGTCAGTATGACGCGCATTTATATGCCATGCTCATTATATATATGGTACAGTATGTACTGCCTTGTGTTGTCCACGCTTGTTGTTAGGCGAGCTTTCTGAAACTCGGCCGCCCGATATCTATGCAGCCCATACCCTAACACTTTCGAAGCGCGTCCTCGCGTTTTGATCTTAATTACGCGCGACTCCGCACCTTCTATAGGCCCGGCATGACGCTGGATTCGTGGCTCTCACGAGCGTGTTCACCGCAATTGCCTCCCCCAGCCAAACGTTCACGAACGGACGAAGCAGCGAACGAAATGGAGCTCTCTCGGCCGACGAGCCGATCTAAGTCGCGCTCTGTGCTCACTCCGCCGCCTAAGTTCCAACGCGAGACTGCAAAATCCATGCTGAGGGAGCAATGGCCGCCCGAGCACCTGTTTGGCCGACGCAGTATGTGTGCTTGGTACTCCTCACGCGGTTTTTATGACCCAGCGTTCCCATACTCGTTGGCCTGTCTCCCAGACTCCGCGCACGCTCTCATCGGTCTCGAAACGGGTGACATCCACGTTGTGCAGTGCGGTTCCAGTGAGCTTGGGCTCTACGACCCATCCGTGGGGCACGCGACATCCGTTCTGCAGTCACCAGGGGCGTATAGGTCACCAGTTCGCGACGTGGCCGCTCTGGGCAACGGGCGCATCGTCTCTGCGTCCGACTCAGGCATTCATTGTATGGATCTCGAGTCCACTGGTAACTCCAGCTTGGTGGGTAATGTTCTGGACGTTGCAAACGTGAGCGTTCACTCGAAATCGAGAAACATCATCGCATATGGCACCTCGTCAGGATCCGTAGGCATTGTGGACCTACGCGAGCGTGTCCCCAAAGTAACTCGGGAGTGGAGCGACGCGCATGCTGTACTCGCTGGCCCACGTGCTCAACGGGTAAGACATGGAATCACAGCTGTCAATTTCTGCTCAGAGGAGATCATCGCGACAGCCTCCAACGCAAATGAATGTGTCAAGTTCTGGGACGTCCGTGCGACGAGTCGCAAACAACCGGTTCATGCCACAGCGCCGCGGAGTAGCACGCAGCCACGCACTGGTGGTGACGGCGGTATCATCGCTCTTGCTGGCTCCATCACGGACCCGGGTCGATTCTTATGGGGTCTCAATCGTTCCGGCGATCTTCTAAAGATAGACGCAGGCTCCTATTATCCACAATATCGTCTGAGCGTTCCTAAGTTGCGTGTGAACTCACTGTATGCATCCATTGATCTAATTCCTGACAGCAACAGCAAATTGCTCAAAACTGGTCATCGCGCTCCCGAATGGCCATTCATTGCTTGCGGTGGTCAGAATGGTGTGACGCTTGTGAGTGAGCCCAGTGATTCGGCCGCTCGACTAAATGTAGATGCATGCATAGCCTCGCAGTTGCCATGTTGCGAGGCCGCCAACATGACAAAAGTCAAGTGGCACCCTTATACCAATGAGCTTGTGACCATCTCGGAAGACAATGCTTGCAGACTTTGGGCACTGCGGCCGAGTCGAAAAATCCCTGCTCAATTCCTCCCTGATCACGACTCGAGTGCCGCGCACCGCCCTCGAAAAGTCGGCGTTACGATGGCCCCTATTGCATTTTGACATTATTGTTGAAGTATTGGGCTCTGATACATTTGAACAGACTATTTATTCTAAAACGCTACGGTTGCATTGTTTTTTTTGTTTATCAATCACGGAATATTACACTAACGTTTTGCGAGCCTGCCCATAAAATGGTATCAGCGCTAACGTCCATGATTCCTTTGCAACGAATCACCTTCACGCCGGAGTTGATGAGTCGTACGAGTTTGGGCCCGTTTATGGCTGTGCCATCGAAATTCACTTTACGCAGATTCGGAAAGGCCGAAATCATCCACTCAAAAGTATCTTCGGGCAAAGCATGCATGCCAGTGTACTGCAACACTGTGAGTTGTGGAAATAGCTCAAACGCGGGCTCCCCCAAACGCGGGAACCGCTGGAACTGTGTGAAATACGTCGAATGCACCACTAAGGTCTCTAGTGAATTGGAGCATTGCCAGTGCCAAAGTAAATGTGGCAGTGTCACATCAGCGAAGGAAGAGCGTTTCAATTCGACATACTTGAGACCAGCAGTGGCTAAGGGGTCGCCTCCAGTCCAACGTTCGTCGTTCGGAGGTATCAAAGCGGGCATTCTGTATGAGATGCTTAGGTCGTTCAATGTCAAAGATTCAAGTGGACCAGAAAGCCGAGGAAGCGGTGTTGCTGTCGTCTTTCCCAGAACACTATCAGCAGTGAACCCGAGTCTCCTGAGTTTCGGGTTGGCTGCTGCTGGGCTAAGTGTAGGCCAAAACGTTACAACAACTCGATGCAATTCTAACTCCTCAAGGGTGGCAATGGCGGACAGCTCTGTTGCGAATCTTTCTGTCAGGACAGGCTTGGCCGACTGACCCAAAATCTTCACTGTGTGCAGGTTTGTACAGGCAATATCCGGTAGTGTGCTAATTGTGGGCGAGCGGTGGTGCGCAGTGGTTGTAATGTCAAGCACCTCAAGGGCCGGGAGGTTTGTGAGCGCCCATGCTAAATCCCGGTCGGGAGAGTCTGATTTTATGCAAAGTGTCTGTAGCATAGTCAATGGCTGGGCTTTCGGGCCCCGAAGCATCTTGAGAAGTGGCTCATGAGTAGCTGGGGCGCGAGTATTACAATGAAGCTGTCGTATCCGCGCCGTATATGACTTAGATGCCATGAGCTTTTCAAAGGCACTTTGTGGATCGTGGAGCACTACTCTCTGTAAGTTGAAGTCTAGTGGTCCCCTATTTGTTGCACGCTGCGCATAGCGCAGGAGAGATTTTGCAGGAAGAACAACAGCTCGATCAGATTCTAAGATGTCAAAGTCTAATTGCGACCAAAAACGAGGTTCTAAGTAGATCGCGTCACGCCAGTGACGAGCCACACCAGCTAGGCGTACGCGCTGCTTTAGCGATAGCTGCTGGAAAATGAGCACAAGTAACTCATGGGGGAGTACTTTTACGAAGTCCAAGCGTACGTGTGTCTTTTCGGCCTTTTCTTGTGATAGTTTCGCACTGCAGGTACGTAGCTGTTTCTCTAGCATTTCCTCAAATGCTGGTTGTGGGCGGCTAATAGCTACTAAAGCTTTTCGATAGACACGAACAGCTCCGGCGAGCTGGCCAGGTATCTGCTGCATTATTTTGCCCAGTCTCAAATACCCGCGCGCATCCTTGGGTTGCAGCTGGATCATGAGCGCCGCTGATTTACGCGCGCGCCCCAGCAGGCCCAGTTTCTCAAGCAGGGCAGCGAGCAAGTCATACACAACAAACTGGTCCTCGGGAGTGAATTGCTTGAGCTTTGGACTCAAAACATTGGACTCCAAAATCTCCAATGCTAGCTTGTAATTCTGTCGCTGATAAAGTGTCCGTGCGCGCAGCACAGCATCGCTCATAAGCTGCCGTTTGCAACGCCGACGCGCTGAGACGCGCTAAACGCGATGCGTTGTAAGCGTGTGTTGTTTGTTGGGTCAGGGTAATAGATCACTCAGAATCGAAACCGCCATGAATATGATATGACCCTCAGTTTTACTTACGAAATTTAGATTCTAAAACTACTATTCCTGTACGTCAAATTCATTTATTTAGAGAGTTCCTTTTGTCGCTGAGCGGCCTGATCTTTTGAATAGTCCAACCTCGTCTTAAGTACTAAGGTTGTGTGAACTAAGCTAGGCTGCGTTCGCCCTGTAAATCCCTTATCTGGAGCCCAGTTGCCTGTTAAGTCACTTCCAAATAATCTCCATTTTAGCTGAAGATTTTACTAGTTTCCGCGCAATTGAGCTCTTTGGAGGCGTTTTTTAGAGATGTCATGGTGATTATTTTTGTGAAAGCGAACCGGCGCTTTCACCTTTACACAATTTAAGGATTCACGGCTCATTTTTTCGGTAATCGGAATTTCCCATCCTCAACCTGCAGTTGTTCGTCATCGACCATTGCTAGCAGGTAGCTCTCGAGCTCCTGCTTTGTTTTCACGTAAGGATCCTCGTTAGGCACAAAGAGCACGAGAAATGAGTGAATTTTTTCCAAAGGCAGAGCTCCTAAGTTCGTGAGCATTCCCTTAATGTAGCTCCAGTAGACCTTCATGTCTTCGAACGGGTCCTTAGCTGGCTTCTTCGATGTTGTAGTGCTACCAAGGGCTGTCGACGTAACTATCTGTGTATGTGACTGCGCCTGCGAAGCCACCTCGTCTTCAGTCTCCAAGATTTTGTACTCTTCCCCATTGGTGCCGATCACGCCTTGAGACACCCAAAATTGGATAGCAGCGAGCAGTTGCGGTTCATCAAGCTGTGTGACTTCCAGTAAGTCGGCGAGTGCTAAGGATTGAGTGCTTGAGTTCCCAAATGCCGTGATAAGGATTGCTTGCTCAGGTTCAACAACCAAGTCCAGTTTGCGATCGCTTAGCTCGATTTCAAGGCTGACCCTTCCGTGATTGGGCAACCATTCAAGCGTAAGCGATTCATGACCTTCTATGCCCTGATAAAGCTCGGCATAAGCATCGATCTGCTGCTTCACGGACGGTGGAAGGGGAAGATGTGGACCACCATTCGTGTTTAGAGCCGGCCAGTACAAGCGGCTAAGTACAACTCCAGAAATTGCTTTGAGTTCTGGGTGACTTTCGTGTATTCGCGCTGCTATCTCGTGGCTGTACCGCATGTCACCAAGCATCACGCCGATTTTGTGGAGGTGTGACTCACCGAATCGCTGCGCAAGATGCGTGTAGTGTTGTTCGAGTCTTCCCAGGGTTGTAAAGCTAGATGAGTCGAACGAAGCGTTCAAAAGCTCATTGCTATAGAGGGTGCTGAACTGTTTGACAAAGACTTCTTTGTTGTCGTAGAGGTTTATGAGTGTCGCAACACTGTCAGCTGCCTGTTTTTTTATGAAGTCGACAGGAGCGTCAACTGGGTCAGGGACCCAATCGTCAAAGCCACTGCAGCCCTTGGGTACGATGTGCACCTGAGGCTGTTTTTCAAGCTCCTGAGACAGAAAGGCGAGTGTCGAGCTTGGTATGCCAAAAAGGCCCTCTGCAATAACTGCACTTGTATCCGCCCGCTCTTTAAGCATTTGCTGGATGGGATCGCTGACTCGCTCAAGCAAAACACCTTGCGGGTCTAGAGTTGAAAACCCCTGGATTGTTCGTAGATACATTTCAATGATTTCAACCGTGTCAGCACCACCATTAAGCAATCTTTGACGGCATTGCTCGCTAAAGGAGATCACGGCCTCATTGCGCAATTCAGGTGTCCTGAGCGTGAGCCGCAAGTCACCCAATCCCTCAGCATTTGCCGTTGCCACAATATGATACAGTTCCTTGATACGGAGTCGGGCTAGCGACTCCCAAGCCAGGGTATGCAATGTTTCTCTGGAGACGATGGATTTGGGGCTTACCTGCGGTTCTAATACCATTTCCACATTGCCGATGAGCTCATTTTGTAACCAATGCTCAATTTGCGGGTAAACCTGGGCATCATAGCGACGCGCAAAGTTCGATTTCACGAATTCACTGATTTCTTGAGGTATGCGCTGCGCCAGGACAGTGTTCGCCTCGTCGTCAAGCCCAGCCTCGCTCATGGCTCGTAGCGTCGGGGCGCGTTCACGCAATTGTCCAAGCATCAGTTCCCGCACAATTGGAGTCCAGTCAACAGAGTCGCGCACTACAGCCGCAAATAAACGCCTCACTATCTCTATACCTCCGGTAGTGAGGATTGGAGCTAGTTGCGAAGGCATCACGACAAGGCTCCACAACTGCAGAATATCGCCCAAGACGCCCATTGGGGGGCGGGATGGCTCAACAGATGCCAAGTGTGTGACACAGCGTGACCGTATACGATCCGCGTGGTGGTCAATAAATAATGCCTCTACAGTTTGCAACTCGGCAGAGTCCATAGAGCTTAGTGTCGACATGACCGCCTCGAGCTCAGCCTCGGTGTAAGACTCATCATGAACATACCTGAGGAGTGATTCCACTATTCTGCTGAATGCTTCACTCGGAATAGGCATGTCTACGCGTGTCTTCGCGCGAAAAGCGGCACTATTTACTCTTCTATTTACAGCGCGCTAGTGATTAGGGCCATCTCTCGATGTCACTTATTAGTAAGGTGTTTGTGTGGTGTGTCTACTACGGGCGAGGAGGAAACCGTGCGGTTTTTGTTGTAAATAAATAGGACATCAGCTCGCAAGTGTCCTCGTATTTATGAATTGGGCACCCGTTATCCGTGTTGCATCGGATAGTGGTCGTAAACGGGGGTCTCTTGTTGTTGTTGATGAGTTTAACGTCGAATGGAGGCGCTTCGGCTCGGTCTACCGACGATATTCCATGCAGAGCCCCGTGCAGGACGCGCTTTTCACGCGTTTCACGCATGCAGGAGATGTCAACGAGGTGTGGGTTGTGATCGTTTGCAAAGACCGTCTCGTCCACAGCTATGCAACAGACTCAGGCGAGCACTATGTGGTAGGCGTCACGTTTCTTCCGACTACTATCCTACCATGTCCCGAACAAGGCGTTTTGTTTACATCTTCTTCTCCGTCGCACTCACATCAGCTTTTGCATTTGTTACAGGGGCCTGAAGAGCTACTTGGCACAGTGGTGCCTTCATCTGTGTGCGCCCCGCTGAGCAAGTCAGAACAGGTGTTATTCTTCAACGAGTACCATGCAGTTGTCCGGGACCCCCAAAAAGCTCTCGTTCGTCTTTACACTGTTCGCTTCATACATCATCGTGCCTCGCGACCAGGGAGCACTCAAACCCCAGGGTCGGCAGGCTCGGGCTTAGGCTCTACCACAGGCTCTGGGTCTGCCGGATCTGCCATGTCGACTTCGCTTTCTACAGGATCATTGACGGTAGAGTCAATCAACAAGGTTGCTGTCATACAGCTTGCGCGAGAATGGCGTCAATCTGCCGTGGGTCATATCTTCGGCCAGTGCTTGAGCCAACCGCAGGGCCCCAAATTGCGTATGACTGTGGTTCACGATCCTGTGGACGACAACTTATTTACATTTTGCGAAGGTGAGCTCATAAGGCACAGCGATGTGACGTTTGCCTGTCCAGTTGCAGGCCTACATGGGATTCCAGCGGCAATTATTGCTTTCAAGGACACTTTGAGCTTGAGCTTTTTGCTTTTCCCCCAAACTCCAATGCTGGGTGTCCCCGTGCCTGAGGAATTTCGTGGTCAGATCATCACTGGTCTAGAGTCTGATCCTCGGGCAAATTGGGTTGGTCTCCAGTTCGGCTCAGAAATTGCATGTTGCTTGCAGCTCGGAGCAATACTAGATCCTATGGTGCAAACGTGCATAGGCATAGTGCAGGATGTTTCAGGATCTATGGAAACTGCTTTCTGGCTAGTCGGCCTGCTAACTCACAGGCTTTATACGAATAACTACTGGGAAGCGTTTGAGGCCACTATGGAGAATCTGACGCCAGAAATGGATGCTACCCAAGTCTCACACATTGTCACCTGTCTACATCTTTTACGTGAAGAGTACACTCTCGCTTCTGGCAGTCAAGAAGCCGTGCGTTTGCTGAGTGGCTTGATCCAGCGATATGTAGTTTCGTGGGGCAATTCATGGACCGATTATTATGGAAATTCGACCTCTGATTCAGCGTTTGACATCCCACGCTCGATGGATACCCCTCCAAATATTTATGGAGCTCTCATAGGCACGATGCAAGCTCACACTGGAGTGCTTGACTATCCGGATGTAACGACTCGAAGCTCTTCATATCCGAAAACCAGCTCACTGTTAATCTTTTTTCGGATGCTCAGTGTTGATACGCCCATCGAGGACATGCAGCTTTATATTGAGCAGCATTTTTCGGAATCAAAACTTCTTGAACTTGCACCAGCCGCTAGAATTTGCATTATAGAGGTATCAGAGTATCTCGATATTGATATTTTTGGAGGCAAAAAGTATCAAAAGCATGCTTTGATGAAATTGAACGATCGTTCAGGGCACTCCGGGAATCAGAAACGTACTACTACCGATAAATGGCGAGAAGGTTCGAACTCTAGGGCTCTAAGCGAAGCACTGTTTCCTTCAGACCGTAGGTTCAACGAAGCCGAGCGGCTTCTGCAGACGAAAGAGGCACAACAATGTGACTTTGGTGCTTTTATTGATCCAGAAGTGATGAGCGATCATGAGTACGCCCATCAGCAGGCACAGTGGGGACGAGCGCTCGCAGAGCGATCCCTGGCTTCCGCCTTTGGTCGTGCCGCTCTAGAACTTGGCAGCCGCAACCCCGTTGTCTGGGAGCAGTTGGAAGTTCCTGCAATAGAGTTCAGTGGTGAATGTACTTCCACGGGCCTTAGTATCCCTTCTGCATTCAAGTCCGTGGAGCAGGCATCGGCACACGCTGCTTGGGGTATTTTTGCACACGGTGCAGCTTTGGGCCTGTCAATTCGTTCAGATAGCCCCGGAGTCAATAGCTTGTGGGTTATAACGTCCGCAAAGCTCAAAGCCGCAAGCGATGAGTTATACGCTGGCTTGGTGTTTGGGATGGGTCTTTGTGGACACTTAGCTGGACTTGAGGAATGGCAGTTTTACGAGTCTTTAGTAAGTTCCAATTCGCGAGGGACCGTTGCAGCGCTTCTAGGGGTGGCAGCCAGTAAACGAGGAAGCCGAGATACAAAACTCACCAAGGTGTTTTCTGTGCACATTCGCGCGCTGCTACCAGAAGCTGCTCGTTCGGAGCCCCTCGTGGGTCCTGATGAGGAACGAGCGGCGATTCTTTCGTTAGGATTATTGTACCAGGGACAAGGAGTGAGGCATCTCACAGAAGTGTTCTCCCGTGAGCTAATGAATACTCAGCGACCAGATATTATGAGTTCTCTAGTCTCACAACATGATCTTAACGATGCTGACGATTCAGACCAACTTAAGAGCAAACTGACGCCCAGCGATGATGAGGACTACAGCTTGGCAGTGGGAATTTCGCTCGGACTCATAAATATCGGCAAGGCAAATCTGAGCCAGCTTTTACCACTAGTAACGCGAACCCGAGATCGAACATCCTACTCGCCAGGAGTCGCTAATGGATCGCTGTGCGCAATAATGCTCAGCTACGTCGGTACTAATGCGAAGCTTGTGGCCACACAGGTGCAGCTTCCATCTTCGAGAAGGGCAGCAAACTACAGCATTCCTAACACCTTGTTCGCCAAAGCGCTTGCCCACCACCTCATCATGTGGGATGAAATAGGCTCAACTCGTGAGTGGGTTTTGGCTCAAGTCCCCGAAGACCTGCGCCCTGGATATGGTGAGAGTAGCGAAATCGAGAGTTTGTGGTACATGCATGCGCTGGGTGGTGTGCTTTCAGCATTGGCACTTCGCCACACCGCCAGCAACGATAGACGAGTTGTCGGTATAGTACTTGAATTTATCAAGTCTGTGTTTTATCCCAAGTATGCAGAGCTCCTGAAGGCTCTGACAATCGAGACTGAGGGGTACGAGAAGCGTATAAATTATGACGCTGTTCAGGCGGCAAAGAATGTTGCGCAGCTTATCAGTGCTCTCTGTCTTGCTGTAGCCGCAACGGCGGCAGGTTCAGGGGATATTGGAGTGCTGCAGGTACTCCGAGTGGCCTACCAAATAGGCCCACAAGTGCAAGCAAGTGAACGACCCCAGTCTGCTTTAGTGGACGGCGTCGGGGTTGATCCGATAGCTATTTCCGAGGCGATTGGATGGCTGTTCATGGGCGGTGGTCAGTGGTCGTTTCGAGCCGACCCAGAAAGTGTGGGGCTTCTTGCGTGTATGTCATTTTTGCCGCTACTCGGTGGACCAGGGATCCAAACCGAGAACTGGCATCATCTCAGATTCTTTTGGATTCTCGTTGCAGAACGCCGGTGTCTCCATTCCTCCGTGAATCCGGCTGAGCAAGTACAAATTGAAATTGTTCTCAAAAACGGACAGGTTCTGCAAACACAAATGCCCCGTCTATTGCCACCCCTTGCTGATATTCAAGAAGTGCGGGTGGCGGACGACAGATACCGACCTTTCAGCACCTCAAATATTGACCTTCTGGTTTCAGGGCTACCGATAGTACGGCATGCCAGTCCTCAAAATACGCTTGAAGCGTACCTGACAAGTAATCCGGAGAGTGAGTTTGCTACAAAAGCAGTTACAGCCAGGGAGCACATACGCACGGCGCTCGAAATTATGCAATACACTGCAGAGCATATGAAAATGCCATCCGAGTTAGAAGCACTGCGACTAGTATTAGCATTTGGAGAAAACTGGTCAGCTCTCGACAGCAATCGCATTGTCACACCAAAGGATTGTGAGCAGCTCAAGCTTTCCATATGGCGGAGAGCAAATGGTGTCTCATGAATCATACCGTGTAGATTATATTATTGTTTTTATTTATTGCATATACTTGTATTCGCTTTCGAGTTAGAACTAGCGCTACAGCCATTTACTCCCAGCTGCAATTGCTGAACGATTTATTTAAGTAGTCCATGAGATACATTGTGAACCATGTCTTTGACTCAACTAACTACTATACGCCGATGAATACACAGCAGTGGACGCGCACAGACGAATGATTCCAGGGAAACATATCAGTAAGATATATTGACTTGGCCAATACCTCGAGGCCATGGTATATAATCTTTCCAGAATCTTGCTGTGGGGCTTCTACACGCATGAAGTGGTCTGGCGTCATATCTCCTCGCACCTAGCCCTGGTCCGCGCAAGTCGCCATTGCGATTACGTGCAGGCGTGTTCAAGCGGAGAAGACCACCAGCTATCTCTGACCTAACCCACGGAGCCACCCCGCCACGCATATAAGGATGGCGTTAAGTCATCTCCGGAGCTTTGGCCACCGCTTCATTTACCAGCATCATCGCACCATGTCTTCGAAATACATTGTCAGACTCAACCCGAACAGCACTGCGGACGACCTGCAGAGCGCCGTGAAGTCGTTCGAAGAGCACGGCGGCAAGGTGACGCACGAGCACACGCTGTTCAAGGGCTTCACGGGAGAGCTTCCGGAGGGCAAGGCGTCGGTGTTCGAGGCGAATCCCCACGTGGAGGCAATCGAGAAGGATCAGAAGGTCTCAATTCAGTGAGCGCTCCAACAAGCAAGCTCTATAGACTGCCTTGGCCCTCTCAAGTGACACTCGTCATTACTAGTGTAAATCATCATATTCACTGTACTTTCTAGTATTCTGTACTAGTTTTTTTAAAGCTTTATTATATTATATTCGTTGGATGCAATGTGCATCGCTTCCCGTTTAAAATAGTCTGCCATCGACGTGAAGTGATGGAACAATTGCTCTTATACCTTCGTGGCGGCTGGTGGGCTGACGAATGTACTACCAGGCTGCTGCTTTGAATTGTGCTAGAATTGTGCTAGCTCCACCCAGAAACTTTATATCTAGCCTTATGAGCGTGGCTTCAGACGAACACATAATCATTCTTAATTAGTGGCCTCAACGAATCTGCTGTCTGTAACATGAGCAGAGGTGAATGTTTTTCTCATAGATTATTCTCACTCTCTAATCTATCTTGTTAAGGGCTAAAAATTGAAGCTGCTTTCTTTATAGTTGTTCAACATTTACTTACTTACTACTTCTTTTAGTGCGCCAAGCTTTTCCATGTAAACAATTTTATCACTATATCTTCCGAACCGTACACAATAAATCTGCGCTATATATTTGAGCATCATTACATTCGTTAGTGGATTCGGCCTTATTGACTTTTTTGCACACTCGTACACCTCTTTCCAAGCGCCCTGACAAATAATTTAAAATCGACAAAAACGCATCACCGCATGTCAGACAGCGAAGGTGAAGACGAAGTCAATGACTGGCGCTTGTTAGACGCAAAAGTTTTGAAACGTGGTGAAAAAGATCATGCTCCTGATGGGACATTGGCGCAACAGAGCGTCTTGCAGGCCAGCCGTGATGCCATGTATAGTGCCATAAGTAAGCCAGCGTCAACTGCACTAAAAAACACTGTCGCCGCAGACTGGTATCCAGAAAGGCAATTGGCTGTTGTGAGACAAGCTCGCGGTAATTTTTTTAACAATATGGGCTGGGCAGACCGTGATGGTGTCTATTTACTTCCAGAGGAGGTCTTGTATCTAGCTCAAAGAGGAACACTAGTATGTTATTACAATGGCACAGCGCTAGCCGTTCAGGGTGTCATCTCTCATTGTCTGCCGTACATCGGTGTTGAACGCATGCAAGTTTACAGCCATCTGAGAAGGCTTGGCTATGTTGTTCGCAGACCAATATATGACCTGCCTCCTCAAAATCCTCAAAGTAGCACTTTCTGCTCGCCAAATAGTCTTGTTTGGCTTATTTGCGGTCGCAGATTTGCCAAATTTACATGGAAACCCTTCTACACCTCATATTCTGCGGTTTTTAGGGACCTACAAGTGGTTAATCAACGCGGCCCATTTGACCAGCCAATTGAAGGTGAGCTTGATTTTTTCGTGTGGAAGCCCTCTACAAAATTCAAGAAATCACAACCCCCTGCTCCTGACTACCGTGTTCGAGTCGTTTCTGCTGATTATTTTTTCCCGTCTTTGCAACAAATTGCTAATACCATGGGGCTGGCCCCCATAGTGCCCAGTCAAAAGAACTCATTTGTAATGAGAATGAAAGAGGGATATCGTAGCTTTCTCTACGCTGTTGTAGACAGCTCTGTCATTGGTTTTGTGCGTGCTGCTGAGACCACTGTTGAGCCCAGCATTAATGAGCCGAAAATCTCGCGATAGATGTTGATTCACTTAGCTTTCAACTTTACTAGAGATGGACATTGCTTTTATGCAACGAAAACAATGTGAATTTGGTAAGTACAAGGCCTGTTATAGAAAGGCTCCATTCATAATGTGAACTAGTATGCCTCCTTCATAGGTTTACTCTTTGTCTGTAAATAATATTAATAGTTTAGGTCGTGTCGTCGTTCAATCACGGTTCCTGGCTGGCGAAAACCGCGTCAGGACAATGGGCTTTACCGTATAAGCACTCAAAGCATCTTTGAATTGTTTGACATTGTGGATACTGCTCCAGTCAGGCATCAAGTCAGGTCCCTCTATGTAAGTCAAGGTGAGCGTTTTCTTCGCTCCACTCACAACACGCATATTAGCGTGAATCCACCACCACTCGCGACTCTTCTCGGGATCCATGATCAGGATTGCGAACTCTGCATGGTGGAAAGGCGGACCCCTTCTATACAAAAGGATATCCACGCCAAACTTCACACCTGCACGGACACACCACCCTAGTGAGCGGAAGTAATGGTATGCAACGTATTCGCGCCAAGCTTGTGGTGATGGAATGAGCTGTGATAATAGGGCTGGAAGAGAACTAGGTCCATCTATTTGAAGAACGCCTAGTCCCAAGCTCAAAAATACTGCTTCAGCAGGCATCAAATGTAGGTACTCTAACCGGACAATAGTGTCTCCGCGAACCAACTCACGATCCTCATCGCGCACGCCCACTTCTACTTCTTGATGTTGCTCAGCTGATTCCGGTAAAGTAATTGGTTCAACCGTCAGTCCTTCCTTTCGTCTTTTTTCGGCGAGCTCTTGTTTTTGAGCTAAATCTCGCTCTTGTTTAAACTGCCGTCGCTTTGCTCGCCGCATTTCTGTTACTTCCTCCAGCGTAAGCTCACCACCATCCAGGCCTAGTCTTCTTGCAGTTCGGCCGAACCATGAAGGCTCACTTCGACTTAGTGTGCCTTTTCCAAAAAAGCCCTGCTGCCACAACGCCAAGGCCGACGTTGGATCTTCTACCCGCACACCTAAGATTCCATGCTCGTCTTGTATTTTTCCAATATGTATGGGCTGCTTGGGCTTTGGAGCAAACACAACCCGATATAAAAAGTATATCACAGAAACCGGATTGTGCAAGATTATAGGTGGAAGGGTCTGGACTTCATACGGCAGAGGGAATAAGTATACATCGCTGATTTTTTTGCTGTGTCCTTTCATTGCATTGTGTTAAGTTTACCCAGTCTATATCTTTAGTTAGTATCAGATACCGTTGTAGTCTTTCAATATATTCTCCCATTAAGTTCCTCCCCGGGACCGCTCCCAGAAAAGGTCAAGTCTAGGTTGAATATCATCATCTTACTTACCCTTCCAGTGTGCCTCAAGTACTACTCAAGACGCTACTTCGTTAGAAGTAAATGTAGGGAATCTACTGAGTTCAGTTCACAAAAACTTTTAATGTATGTGCATTAAAACCATCACGTGATGTGTCTGATAAAGAGCGCCGGATGGCATTAAAGCTTGGTGGTGGTGGTAGGCGAATGCTGCTGTCACCTACTGGAAATAGAGCCGTAAGGAATTCATTTATCACTACCATGACTGAAAAGGCATGACTTGCTCGCATGTCTTATCATAATGGCGAAGTTATTACAACCCACTGATGGCCACGTTAAGCCAAGTAGAGCTCGTTCACACGCAACAACTGAACTTCAAACTACATTTAGCTTTCCTATGACGAAACTTCTGCAAAAAGAGAGGCCTTACTTACTGTCCCAGGACTTAAAAGTGTGTTAAAACCGATAGAATGACCAGGCAAATTGGTTACTCGATACTGTCTTGCTAGATCCAGAGTCCCGAGTCACCTCGGCTATCGATCTCAATTTCTGTGAACAAAAAGCGGATAAGCAAATAGCGCTATCGAGAAGTAATAGCGCTCTCAGCAGACTATTCACGCTGTCAGGCATCAGTACTGACATTAGCTCGCCAGTTTTCCTCGCCAAATTCAAATGATAACCCGATGATACATCACACCTTGTCGGCATTCGAATATACCCTAAGCTACCCTACATGTTCTATTTTCGACCAATGAGATACGTTAAACAAATGACTAATACATCTGCATCTCAATTATATTTTAGCAATTCATATTATTTCTTAAATATATTTTGATTAATTTCCATAATGCAGGATTATTAATCATTCAATTCGGTTTTTAGTAAGAAAAGCTCAGTCGAGCATGCGACTCGATCATGAGAAAAGTCGTTAATAATGAAAAGTTTGGAAAATAGACCCTAGCTTGTGTCGTTTCTGAATAATGTCTGTGAAAACGAGTACTAATAGCAGGCATGCGACATTAGTAAGAATAGCTTGTAAATCTAGGTGTAGGCAAGGAGGTGCCTAGAGTAAGATTCGTCCTTACTAACAAATAGCCCGAAATTCAAGACGTGATCAAAGTCGTACAGAGAGGAAGTTCCGTACTTACTAACAATAGCTCGAAGGGCAAGACGTAGTCGGACTAGTACGGAAAATGAAGGCCACGCTTATTAATAATAGCTTGAACGTGAAGACGCAGTCAGAGTAATACGGAGAATGAAGGCTACACTTACTAACAATAGCTTGAACATTAAGAAGTAGTCGGGGCAGTGCTGAGACTAAGTTCCATACTTACTAACAATAGATCGAACATCAAGACGTAGTCAGAGTAGTGAGGAAAATGAAGGTCGCCCTTACTAACAATAGCTTGAACATTAAGAAGTAGTCGGGGCAGTGCTGAGACTAAGTTCCATACTTACTAACAATAGATCGAACATCAAGACGTAGTCAGAGTAGTGAGGAAAATGAAGGTCGCCCTTACTAACAATAGCTTGAACATTAAGAAGTAGTCGGGGCAGTGCTGAGACTAAGTTCCATACTTACTAACAATAGATCGAACATCAAGACGTAGTCAGAGTAGTGAGGAAAATGAAGGTCGCCCTTACTAACAATAGCTTGAACATTAAGAAGTAGTCGGGGCAGTGCTGAGACTAAGTTCCATACTTACTAACAATAGATCGAACATCAAGACGTAGTTGGAGTAGTGGGGAAAATGAAGACCACAATCGAAGGGTGCTTATTAACAATAGCTTGGAATGATAGAGTTAGTCTGAGTACCGGTGAGAATGAAGGTCGTAATTACTAACAATAGCTTAGAAAACAAAAGGTAGTCGGAGCAGTGGTGCAAATGAAGGCCAAAATTACTAACAGAAGCTTTCAATGAGAGCCCTCTACTTTATGGAGGATACGGTATAATAAAATCTCACATATTATCTCTTGCTATAAATCACAGTCTCTAAGCATAGCTTGTTCAGTTTGCGTCTACTAATCCCTGGGGTGGCGGACTACTCAACTTCAAGGGGCCGCGTTCCTAGATCCTATCTAGGAATTAAGCGTCGGTTAATAATCGCTGACGAATGGTTCATGATAGCATAGCGCCTTCTCTCCGAAGGAAATCATGACCTTAAAGCAAAAACGGCTTCTGATTCGGTCAATCTAGTATCCTTTACTAAATAGCTTTATATTAAGATAAATCTCAAGGCTTGCCCATATAATTTTCACAAGCAGTACAACCTTCACCACCTCCCCCCTCCTCTAATATAGAAGGACACACGCAATTTTTCCACTGAGATCAGAAACATTCTAGTGAGGGGTGGTGATCGATGACGAGAACTATTATGTGAATAAATTTACAGTTCAGTCGTCACACTGGTATATATATATATATTCCGCCATATAACCCGCTTCTCCTGGGGTCGTTGAAAAGGCAAAGTGAGTACCACGGTTAGAGTATAAGGTTATGTGACCACTAACTGGGGTTTTCCTTCGAGTGACTAAAGACGATACGGGGCTAAAGAACGCGGCCCGCAGACGAAATCCTGAAGGACGCCTTCACTTGGACCCAGTTCTTAACCACACAAGGTGTTAGGTCTTCTGACGGTTGTCATACTCACGCCACGCCGGCCACTCTCTTTCTAAATGTGTACTCAGTGTTAGTCACATATCGGGTCATTCCGTCCCTTCTGCTCGTGACGTGTTTGCTTGCTAATAATAACTGAAACCAACAGTCCCACATGCTATTTAGTATTTCCCGTTTTGTCTATATTTCCTATTCTGTAAATTCGTTACTAATACCGTGTCATTGCGCGATGTGTATCAGCTTAGTGGGTCATGACTCATATTGGCTTCTTGCATTTGAAAGCATTTCATTAAGCAATTACGAATCGCATGCTGATCAAACTACTGCGCCATCATTCGTGTGAACAGGTCATTCTGACTAACGGCTGAACCGCACTGCTTGGAATCAACCCCTGTTCATAATCGGACAAAATGGCCTCTGTTTCGTTAGTCACATTCCAGTCATGGTGGTTTCGCCTGAACCGCACAGCCTGAATTCAACCCCTGTTCAGAATCGCGCAAAATGACCTCTGTTTCGTTAGTCACATTCCAGTCATGGTGGTTTCGCCTGAACCGCACAGCCTGAATTCAACCCCTGTTCAGAATCGCGCAAAATGACCTCTGTTTCGTTAGTCACATTCCAGTCATGGTGGTTTTGTCTGAACCGCACTGCCTGAAGTCAGCCCCTGTTCAGAATCCGCTAAAATGACCTGTGTTTCGTTAGTCGCATTTCGGTCATATTCGTTCCGCAAAATAGCGCCATAAAGCCCTATAGCAAGCTTGCCTGCCGCTTGTGAAAAACGAAATGGCAAGCGGTTGCTCCCAGTACTACTACGCTTTGCTTTTCTCCTACTCTCGGTTCCGCAAGCGTCTGCTTGGTGGCTCCAAAACGAGGCGTGAGCCCGGGTTGCATTCCTTGATGGACGCGGATCATGAGTCAGAGCATGATACACTGCTTTGAGCAGAACATCAGCCGATGTCAACCTCAATAAGTACACACACAGGTCACACACACACAGAACAAATGATGTTGACGATACGGCGGTGTACGCTGGCTACTCACTCATTGACCAGACGAAATAAAGGAGCGCGTGGCACGGTATCTCCTTGGCTCCGCATGGCACCTCAAATGCAGCGCTGTGGCGGCCAGCGCGACCCGCGCGATGCGCCGACTATGGTGGTGGTGGCACTAAGGAAGGAAGGCGCGTTTCGCGACGTGTTATCATCCAATCTGTCACGTGTGTGGCGGTTCATAGCGACTTCGTCATGCCGCTCAGGCCCTGACACCCCTCTGTTCAGGATCCGACAAAATAACCTCTGTTTCGTTAGTCACAATCCAGTCATAGTGGTTTTGGCAGAACCGCACTGCCTGAATTCGACCCCAGTTCAGAATGGGACAAAATGACCTCTGTTTCGTTAGTCACATTCCAGTCATGGTGGTTTCGCCTGAACCGCACTGCTCAAAACGAACCCCGTTCAGAATCGGACAAAATGACCTCTGTTTCGTTAGTCACATTCCAGTCATGATAGTTTTGCCTGAACCGCACTGCTCGAAACGAACCTCGTTCAGAATCGGACAAAATGACCTCTGTTTCGTTAGTCACATTCCAGTCATGGTGGTTTCACAGAATAACGCTGTGAGCCGGTCCCTCCGACAAACGATTGAACCGCAATACCCGAAATAAACCCCAGCTCAGAATCACACAGAGCAACCGTTGTCGACGAAAAGGCGGTGTACTTTGGCTACTTATTCAGACAGAACAAAGGAGCACGCCGCACGGTATCTCCTTGGCTCTGCATGGCACCTCAAGTGCAGAGCTGAGGCGGGCAGCGCCAACTATGGTGGTGGCAATGAGGAAGGAAGGCGCGTTTCGCGACGTGTTATCATCCAATCTGTCACGTGTGTGGCGGTTCATAGCGACTTCGTCATGTCGCTCAGGCCCTGACCCCCTCTGTTCAGGATCCGACAAAATGACCTCTGTTTCGTTAGTCACAATCCAGTCATAGTGGTTTTGGCTAAACCGCACAGCCTGAATTCAAGCCCTGTTCAGAATCGGGCAAAATGACCTCTGTTTCGTTAGTCACAATCCAGTCATAGTGGTTTTGGCTGAACCGCACAGCCTGAATTCAACCCCTGTTCAGAATCGGGCAAAATGACCTCTGTTTCGTTAGTCACAATCCAGTCATAGTGGTTTTGGCTGAACCGCACTGCCTGAATTCGACCCCAGTTCAGAATCGGACAAAATGACCTCTGTTTCGTTAGTCACATTCCAGTCATGGTAGTTTCGCAGAATAACGCTGTGAGCCGGTCCCTCGGACTAACAATTGAACCGCACTGCCCGAAAATCAACAACCCCTGCTCAGACTCACACAGAGCAACCGTTGTTGACGAAAAGGCGGTGTACGTTGGCTACTCACTCAGACAGAACAAAGGGGCACGCCGCATGGTTTCTCCTTCGCTCTGCAGGGCACCTCAAGTGCAGAGCTGAGGCGGGTAGCGCCGACTATGGTGGTGGCAATAAGGAAGGAAGGTGCGGCGCGTTCCGCGACGTGCTATCACGTGTGTGGTAGTTCACAGCGAGTTAGTCATGTAGCTCAGACCCCCTCTGTTCAGGATCCGACAAAATGACCTCCGTTGCGTTAGTCACTTTTCAGTCATAGTAGTTTAGCCTGAACCGCACAGCCTGAATTCAAGCCCTGTTCAGAATCGCGCAAAATGACCTCTGTTTCGTTAGTCACAATCCAGTCATAGTAGTTTCGCCTGAACCGCACAGCCTGAATTCAAGCCCTGTTCAGAATCGCGCAAAATGACCTCTGTTTCGTTAGTCACAATCCAGTCATAGTGGTTTTGGCTGAACCGCACAGCCTGAATTCAACCCCAGTTCAGAATCGGGCAAAATGACCTCTGTTTCGTTAGTCACAATCCAGTCATAGTGGTTTCGCCTGAACCGCACAGCCTGAATTCAACGCCTGTTCAGAATCGCGCAAAATGACCTCTGTTTCGTTAGTCACAATCCAGTCATAGTGGTTTCGCCTGAACCGCACTGCTTGGAATCAACGCCTGTTCAGGATCGGGCAAAATGACCTCTGTTTCGTTAGTCACAATCCAGTCATAGTGGTTTTGGCTGAACCGCACTGCCTGAATTCGACCCCAGTTCAGAATCGGACAAAATGACCTCTGTTTCGTTAGTCACATTCCAGTCATGGTAGTTTCGCAGAATAACGCTGTGAGCCGGTCCCTCGGACTAACAATTGAACCGCACTGCCCGAAAATCAACAACCCCTGCTCAGACTCACACAGAGCAACCGTTGTTGACGATAAGGCGGTGTACGCTGGCTACTCACTCATTGAGCAGACAGAACAAAGAAGCACGCCGCACGGTATCTCCTTGGCTCTGCATGGCACCTCAAATGCAGAGCTGTGGCGGCCAGCGCGATGCGCTACGATGGTGCTGGCAATAAGGAAGAAAGGTGTGGCGCGTTTCGCGACGTGCTATCATCCAATCTGTCACGTGTGTGGCAGTTCACAGCGAGTTAGTCATGTCGCTCAGACCGCGAACCCTCCCACTACACTACCCCCAGCGTTTGAGCGTTTGCGAATTCGCTAAAAAGCAGTCTGTTTCGTCAGTCATATTGTAGTCAGCGGAAAGCGGCCAGCGGACGGGCCTGTTCTTCTAAGTTAGCCGCTCGCTTCGAACGTCGAGTAGTTATGCCATTGCGGGAGTCACACAGCAGCTATGTCATTTGATTTTCTGCAGCAGTAAGTTTTTTTTTACTGGCGTTGCCTTGCTAGCCTTATTTAAATTAATTATTTAATGTCAAAGATCGGCTTGAGCTTCTTCAGAAGAAGCCAGTCTTCTCTGGCAACGTCGTTGCGGAAGGCAGGGTCCTTGAGCACGTCGATGCTCTTGCGGCTAACGAGCGAGTAAAGGGGGTCCTTCTCCTCGATCTGGCGGCCCCAAGTAGGCATGTGCGTCATGTTTCCGGCGTCGAGACGCACGGCAACACCCGCGTTTGCCTGGCCCTTGCGAACAACGTCCCTCGGCTTGTGATCAACCTCCATCGACTGGATGCGGCCGAGAGGATACGTCAGCTTCTGGCCGGTTGTTGGGTCAGCCTTCACAATGACAATGGGGGTCCCAATACGGGCGCTGCCCTCAACCACGTCTACACCAATGATCATTGGGTTTCGCTTGTTGATGACCTGGATGGTCTTGAGAACACAAGGGAACACAGCGTCGTGGATCGTGTCACGGCGGCGCTGCTCGAGCAGCTGCTCCTGGTACTTCTTGAACTCGTCGAACAAATGGTAAATGATGTCCGCGGTGAAGATCTTGATGCCCTGTTCGTTGGCGTAATGCTCAGCCTCCTTGTCTACCTTCACATCGAAACAGAGCATGAGGGCCAGCTCGCGCCTCCGGTCCAACATAGTGGTGGCACGCATGACGTCACGCTTGAATACAGGACCGAGACCAATGGACATGACGGGAATCTTCATATCCTTCAGGAAGTCGAGCAAAGCCTCAAGCGAACCCAGAGTGGAGGCTTGTACGCAGACACCTTCACCGCTCTTGTCAACGGAGTCCAGCAGTCCGCTCATGTCGTCCATAACATCGTCCTTCAGGTCCTCCTCGTTATCATTAGGTCCGACCCTCAGCAGTCGAGAGCCAGCAATGGCATGCTCAAGATCGTTGGCGGAGATCTTGACACCAAGAGCAGCCTTGACCTCCTTATGGTGGACGTACTGCGACTTGATGCGCAGCTCCCTGGCGGGCTGCGGGGTGAGGAGCGCCCTTACGTTCGTAGCGATGGGGCCGTTGTTGCCGCACAACACGACGCGGTCGCCCTCGTGCAAGATGCCGTTCGACAGTACAACGTCGATGGTGGTTCCCAGGCCCTCGACGACCTTAACTTCGAGAATCGTGGCCTCCAGCTCGCTTAGATACATGAGCTGCTTCGACATACGGGACTGGGTGAGCTCGAGCAAGAGATAGAGCAGGTCGGGCACACCCTCGCCGCTGACGGCCGAGGTGGGCACGATCGACACGTAACGGGAGAGGTTCTTGTTCTTGTAGTAGAGCTCAGAGTTGAAGCCCTGCTCGGCGAGCAAGACCTTTGTAATTTCCAAGCGGTCCTCAAACCGTCGTTGAGTACCCTCGTCTTGAGCGGCCAGCGCATCGCGGAAGTTGTTGTTCGGGGTCGATTCCCAGCCGTAGAGACGGTCGACCTTGTTGAGAGCGACCACGAACGGAGTCTTGCGATCGCGCAGCAGGCGGATCGACTCTAGAGTCTGAGGCTCGAGGCCGTGCGTGATGTCGACGACAAGGATGGCGATGTTACACAATGAGGAGCCACGCGAACGCAGGTTTGTGAAACTCTCGTGACCGGGTGTGTCGATGATGAGCAAGCCCGGGACGTTGTATTGCGGCTTGACGTGGTTCTCCATTGTCTCGGTCTTCTTCTTGATCATGTCAATGGGGAAGTAAGTGGCACCGATCTGCTGGGTGATACCGCCCGCCTCACCGGCCTGCACGTTCGTTTTGCGCATGTTGTCCAACAGCTTTGTTTTACCGGTATCGACGTGGCCGAGAATGGCACAGATCGGGGAACGGAGGTTCGACTCCGAGGCCTCTGCCACGGCCTTTTTGTGGCGAGCGTCGCGCTTGCTCTCGAGCTCGGCGCGCTTCTTGGCGTCGGCCTTGTGGTGGAGCAGTTCGTTAGCAGTTTCCTCCTTGTGGGCGCCGCCGTGCTTGTCGTGGGAGTCCGACTTAGCGCCTGCGGCGTCGGACTCGGGAGTCCTGGGCTCCTCGGTGCTCTGCTTGTCGGTGTTATCGTCGTGCTCAGCCGAGTCCGAATCGGAGAGGCCAGCTTCCCAATCGCTGAGCAAGGCGCCGTCCTCGTCGTTGTCCTTGTCCTGGTCGGTGGACTTTGCTGCGTCGGCCTTCTTCGGCTCGGACGAGGCGGCCGGCTCTGCTGCCGGCGCCGGTGCCGGCGCAGGGGCGTTGGGCTTTGCCGCCGGCTTTGCCGCTGGCTTTTCTTGGACGGGCGAGGCCTGCTTCTTCGGCTCGGCCTGCTTTGCGACCTCGGGCGTTGCTGAGCGGCTGTCCTCGCGGTCCTTCTTGTCCTTCTGGAGCACACCGCCAACAAGAGCCCCGGATGCCAGCATCTGCTCGCGGCGGCGGGCCATCTGCGCGGCCTGCTCCTTCTGGCGCTTCGTCATGTACTTGCCCTCCTTCTTGAGCTGTTCGTCGCGCTGCTTCTTGCGCTCGCGCTTGAGGCGGCGCGCCTCCTCCTCGGCGGCCTCTTCCTCGGCGAGACGGCGAGCCTTTTCCTCGTCGGCGCGCGCCGCGGCCGCGGCCTTCTCGGCCTTAGCGCGCTCGGCGGCCTCCTTCTCGGCCTGCTTCTTCTGCAGCGCGGCAAGCACCGGGTTCAGCTTCTTCTTGCCCTTGCTCTTGCCGCCTGCAGCAGCAGCCTTGGCCGCCGCGGCGCTGTCGACAGCAGCGTCCTCGTCGGCGGCATCAGCATCAGCATCAGCATCAGCATCAGCGGCATCAGCATCCGGCTCGGGCGTAGCACCGTCCTCGGGCTCCGTGGACTCGGCCTTGGCGGCCTTGGGCTTCTGGGGCTGCGAGGCGGCCTTGCGCGCGGCGGCGGCCTTCTTCTTGGCCTTCTCGCGCTCCTTCTTCTCGCGCTCCTTCTCCTTCTTGGACTTGACCTGCACGACGCCGTCCGTCTTCGACGCCTCGGCGGCGGCCTCGGCCTCCTCGTCGCGCTTGCCCTTCTTCAGCTTCGAGCGCTGCAGCGCCGCCAGCAAGCCGTCCTGCTCGGGCTCGTTTGCGGGCTCGTTTGCGGGCTCGGTTTGCGGCTCGGACTCGGCCGCGGTGCCGCCGAACTCCTCGGCCTCAGGCTGGTCCGCAAGCTCCGGGTCCTCGTCCCAGAAGTCTCCTCCGGCCTTCGACTTGCTCTTTTTCCCCATTGTGTTTTATGCAGACAGGAATGTGTGGCGGGGACGAAGTCTGCTCTGCTTGTGGTCCCGCGGTCGCAGCCCCTGCGAACTCTTAATTAGCCGCTGCTGAAAAAAAATTTCTAGGCGTATGGGGCGGCCAGCCAAACGCAGCCGCCGCCAGCTCCACCACCCCCCACCCAGGAGGAGGAGGAGGAGAGGGAAACCCAGCGCCGCCGCCGCCGCATCGCTAAGCGGTTACCCAATTTTTTTTTTGAGGGCGAATTGCGGGCATGTGACGACAGGTAGGTGTGAACCAGAACCAGAACCAGAACCAGAACCAGAACCAGAACCAGAACCAGAACTTTTGCCCGCTTGTTGTTGGCTTGGCCGGCGCGCACTAAACCCCACCCAAGTGAGAATAGAGAATAGCCTGAGTGCGCAGCATGGCGACCACCGTAGATAAGATTAAGGCGATCGAGTCCGAGATGGCTCGGACGCAAAAAAACAAGAACACGTCGTTCCACCTCGGGCAGCTGAAGGCGAAGCTTGCGCGGCTGAAGCGCGAGCTGCTCACGCCGTCGAGCGGCGGCGGCGGCGGCGGCATCGGCTTCGACGTCGCGCGCACGGGCGTGGCGTCCGTCGGGTTCATCGGCTTCCCGTCCGTGGGCAAGTCGACGCTGCTGTCGCAGCTCACGGGCACGCAGTCCGAGGCCGCGGCCTACGAGTTCACGACGCTCACGACCGTGCCGGGAATCATTCGGTACCGCGGCGCCAAGATCCAGATGCTGGACCTGCCCGGGATCATCGAGGGCGCGAAGGACGGCAAGGGCCGCGGCAAGCAGGTCATTGCCGTGGCGCGGACGTGCAACCTCATCTTCATTGTTCTCGACGTGAACAAGCCGCTGCAGCACAAGCAGATCATAGAGCGCGAGCTCGAGGGCTTCGGCATCCGCGTGAACAAGGAGCGCCCGAACATCGTGTTCCGCAAGAAGGACAAGGGCGGCATCAGCATCACCTCGACGGTGCAGCTCACAAACCTCGACCCGGACGAGGTGAAGGCCGTCATGGGCGAGTACCGCATCACGAGCGCCGAGATCGCGTTCCGCTGCGACGCAACCATCGACGACGTCATCGACGTCCTCGAGGAGCACAACCGCTTCTACGTGCCCGTCGTGTACGTGCTGAACAAGATCGACAGCATCTCGATCGAGGAGCTCGACCTGCTCATGCAGATCCCGAACTGCGTGCCCATATCCAGCGAGAACCAGTGGAATCTCGACGAGCTGCTCGAGTGCATGTGGCAGAACCTGAATCTTGTGCGCGTGTACACAAAGCCGAAGGGCGCGCAGCCGGACTACGAGGAGCCCATTGTGCTGCGGCAGGGCCGCTGCACCGTCGAGGACTTCTGCAACGCCATCCACAAGAGTCTTGTCGAGGACTTCAAGAACGCCGTCGTGTACGGCACCAGCGTAAAACACCAGCCCCAGCATGTGGGGCTCACGCACGTCCTGCAGGACGAGGACGTCGTGACCATTGTAAAGAAGTAGCCGTTTTAATTTTATTTTATTGTATTGTATTGTGTTGTGTTGCGTTGCGTTGCGTTGTGTTGCGTTGCGTTGAGCGTTACAGTTGGGGTGGGTGGTTACAGTTGGGGTGGTTACTGCTGTGCGGGCAGGCGTTGTTTTTGTTACGCCGGCCAGCGATCGGAGGAGTAATAATCGGCTCCTCGACTTTGACTATGTGCTACGGCGGCTCTGAACGTAGTGCTGTCTCTTCAAGCGGCCATCTTTAGCACCGCTGTATTCTTTTTCAAAAAGTGCAAGCCTTATGCTCCCTTATTGTGTATTTATTTGTTTATTGATTTGTTTGTTTCTTTGTTTGTATGTATATAGTTAGATGGCCGCATCGATGCTCCTCCCCCAATGTGCATCTCAATTATGTATCGCAGTGTCCGGTTTCTCGGCTAGCCACCAATTCGCTCGTAACTTTAATTAAACACCGGCAACAAGAACAATTCACAGAAAAAATTAGACAGTTAGTTTAGACTAAATCTACGAGATTGGGCCGAACCGAACCACCGCAACCGCCCGCAGAAACCGCGAGCCTGCGCGACGGCGCGCCATCGGTTAGCACGCCTTAGCGAGATCCCGATGCGCTCCGCGATCGAGGAGCAAGTTCCGAAGCGTTGCGAGCTATTTTAAACCAAGCCCCTCGGCGGCCCCTCGGCGACCCCGCGCCGAAATTAAGGGGACGGCGTTCCCGTGCGCTGGTGACCTGCCAGGGGGGGGGGGGGCCGCCTCACCCTACATGAGCCCCCTGCCAGCAAGGGCTTGGGCGGCGGGCCAAGGACGGTGCTGCTGCCAACGTGCCCGCGTGCGTGCGTGCGTGCGTGGGTGGGCCTCGCATGTGCCCGGTGACATCATCACTTAGTCACACACGACAGGCTGGCAAGACGCTGCTGGCGCTGCGTGTTGCCGGCAGGAGGCTGCGTCTAGATGGGGAATGGCTCGGCCGCAAAAAAAAAACACCCGCCGTCCCGCACACCGCGCACACCGCACGCACCGCGCACGTCCCAGCTAGACCCGCTCGATTCGCAGCAGCCGCCCTTTCGTGCCTTGTGGAACCCCATGGAAGCGTCGAAGCGGAGGAGAACCCCCAGCCCTGCCGTCCTCGTGAGCCGCCGGCCCCTGCCCCGACATCCAGGCTTGTGCCCCTGCCCAGTCCAACCGCCGGCGCAGAACATATAAACCACTGGCACCCGCCGTTACTGCAAATGTACAAACTAGGTATCCGCCAGTTTAGCAACTCAACACTCAGAATGGGCAACAAGGTTTTCTTCGACACCGCCGCCGACGGCCAGGCGCTCGGCCGCATCTCGTTCAAGCTCTACGACGACGTCGTCCCGAAGACGGCCGAGAACTTCCGCGCTCTGGCCACGGGCGAGAAGGGCTTCGGCTACAAGGGCTCGTCGTTCCACCGCGTCATCCCGCAGTTCATGCTGCAGGGCGGTGACTTCACGAACCACAACGGCACCGGCGGCAAGTCCATCTACGGCGCCAAGTTCCCGGACGAGAACTTCTCGATCCGCCACACGCGCCCGGGCCTTCTGTCCATGGCCAACGCCGGCCCCAACACGAACGGCAGCCAGTTCTTCATCACCACCATCGAGACCCCCTGGCTCGACGGCAAGCACGTCGTCTTCGGTGAGGTCACCGAGGGCATGGACGTCGTCAAGAAGATCGAGGCCCTCGGCTCCGGCACGGGCCGCACCTCGAAGAAGATCGAGATCACGAACTCCGGCGAGCTGTAAACCGTGTAAACCGTACATAAACTAGCCTCTAGGTGCAAAAAATTGGCCTTTCCTGACCGCAAATCGCAAATCAAAACCACAAACCACAAACCACAAACCGCAAACCACAAATAATCAAACAAGCCAGCACAACAACGTGTAATGCGCGCACTAAGAATGCAGAATTGGTCACAAACACTGCGTATCGAGGAGCGGCCCAAGCAGCAGCAGGAAATCGCGCCCAGACACGAAAAGTAACACGACAACCTGAACACGACGGACAACTGCGCGCAAGCAGCCTGGCCCCCGCAACGCCCCGCCTTAGTCGACTGCCTACTATATAGTGCCACGGCCACCTGCAACTAAGTTCTCGCTAATTATTTCGACCCGTGGGCCTCGGAGGGCCACTATCACCACCACTGTGCGCTACTGATCACGCGACACCGAGATAAGCGCCAGTTGCAACTGTCATAACCTTGCATATGGCCCTGCATATACCCCCGCCCGTCAGACGCACTACTCCGTAACACTAATTTCGACATTTAGACCTTAAGCGTCCACTTTTCACATTGAAAATATGACCACCGTTGCCGAATCCCGAACTCGATACATACTGCTCCTTATCCTCTGTGTTCCTCTCCCGTTTATAGCCACCGGGATCGAGTTCGGCATTGGATGGCAATTCTTTGCGAGTCTCGTTGGTACTATATGTGCTCCATGGGGGATTATCGATGCAATCTGGTCTCTCAGCGAGGCGCGCTACTCAAAAAACCACGCTCGCCACAAGTACAAAGGGTACGACGGCCCTCCTGTGAGTTCATCGACATCGGACTGGGGTATACCAGACTCGAATTTCTGTAATTGAAGAAAGCAGCCATACCTCACCAATGCGGCGAACAGTAGCTGAAACCGGAGACTTTCCTGAACCAATCGCTCGCCCAACGTGTTACTTGAACCTTGCAAACTCGGGAGTTATCCTGGTCGAGCAATCAGACCAGCTGACCAGCTCAAAGCGTGCAAAGTTGGCATCAGCACCACACAGACGATACACACAAACAAAAGTATGCGTGGCTGCATCGGTATATGTTCAATTTGATCACTACAAGCATACGCCCAACTTTGACCTATCGCTGAGCCTTCGTAGCTCAAAATTATAAATGGAGTTGAATGCTCTTTGAACCGTGTAAATTATCATCTCAAGACCATCTGCCGTCGTTCCATATGTTTAATCAGTTCTTGTTAGGATCAATTACTCGTTAGATCGATTATACCCCTGCCTGCGGTGCAGCTGCCTGCGGTGCAGCTGCCTGCGGTGCAGCTGCCTGTGGTGGAGCTAGGGAAGTTCATCGATCGGGTAAACACATATGACAAAGCACACAGGCTTCGCTTCTTCATTGATGTAGCCACCACCATAATGTTATACTGCTTGCGAAATACAGTAAAATCTGTGAGCTCGGTCTAGTTACCGCGATTTCACGGCTCATCACTGCCTAGCTGACTTGACAGGCTCGCTTAAGTAGCGCTAGGGATTCCTGCGTGCCCTTGCCCCGGACCCGAATCACAGACACAACCGTCAAGCACGTCAAGCACGTCAAGCACGTCAAGCACGTCAAGCACGTCAAGCGTCATCGTTGTTCGAACTCACGTCCCGGATAGCTGGTGCTATTCCACCCGAGGACTTGGCGTAACAATTACGTCACATTGGTAATAGTCATATAGCCAAATGCAGTCATGATCGGCCTGCAGATGCCCCGCCCCGCTTTCGTACGCGCCGCGCGCATGACGCGCATAACCCTAGAATATTTTCTTTTAAAGGCCTGCAAAAATAATCGGCCTGTCACGCAAAACTAATGTCTACCGTCGCAGACTCTAGAAACAGATTCTTTTGGCTCATTGTTCTGAGCTTCTTCTGGTCGTATGTCGCTGTTGCGATTGAATTCGGCTGCGGCGAGACCGTATGTCTGAACTATCTTATCAATTTTATTCCGTTCGGTGGTTTCATCCACGCCATCATACTTTTCCGCAGAGCTCGCTACCACCCGGAGGAGGCCCGCGAGCTTTACACGAATAGCAACGTGGACCCCGAGCGCGGATCCAGCGCCCCGCATAGATATGACCCGCGACCACCGCACCCGGCGGCTCAGAACGTTCCTCCTGTTCCCGTGTCCGTGCCGAATGAGCCGGCTCCGCCCTACACAGCCCCGGGCCAGGACGCCATACCGGGCCAGGACGCCATTGTAAACGGCCCGACCGAAGTGGCTCCTACATCCGACCCGGAAAAGGGCGCGGCTACTCGTGTCACGGCTACGCCCCAGTAACTGCAACCGGCGCTAATGTCCTTTCTCCTTCTGCAACCGCTCAGTCGCACTAATCTGATCTGACCTGACCTAATCTAATCTAATCTAATCTCATCTCACTAATCTGATCTCTCTAAATCTATCTCGACAGCTCAAATGTCGCTATATAATTGCCGCTTAATGAACTGCTTCTTATTCATATGGCCAAACAAGACATTTCTGTCGCAACTCGACTAGCGTGTGGGTGTTAAAAGTGCATACGCACAAATGACCTCGTTTAGCCGCCAAAACCCAATTACCGAAGAAGCGCAAGCATGACAAAAGCGCTCGCTCGAGCCCCACAGACCGCCAGGCAGGGCCCACCAGAAACACTGATCGGCATGCGGGGTGATTTGCAAGGATACGCATCTGCATGACACTACCATACGCCCCCACGCCTTCAGCCTATCTGTATTATCACTGAGCGGGCGCGCCATGAGAGTGACCGGGCCGAAACACCTTTCGCCAAAATTCAAACAGCGTAGGGCTATAAAACATTCGTGAACTTTACATACTCGTATGATCTACTTCGACTTTGTCTCTAACCTCTTCACGCAATATGTATCCTCCTCAGTAACCCTTTACCGATGCACGAGTCATACACTTGCATATCGCCCTGCATACGTATGCATTGACGCCTCGAAAGCATACACTCTATAAAAAGGACTGAGTTTAACAATGATGATACTAAAGTCACCACCGATAGCTTATTGTTCAACATGACCACCGTTGCTGAGTCCCATAATCGCTATTTTTGGCTTATGGTCCTGGTTTTCTTTTTTCCCTACATTGCAATAGGAATTGAGTTCGGCTTCTGCACCGAATCGTTTTGGCTAAACCTTGCTCTTACCCTCTTCGTTCCGCTAGGTGGATCCATTCATGGATGGAGTCTGCTTCACAAAGCCCGTTACTCGGATGACCACGCCCGTGACAGATACGCCAGTGCCGATGTCGAGCACAGATCGGGCGCTCCGAGCACAAATGCCGCCCAACGCACTCAACAGAGCCGTCAAACCCAGCCAGTATCTGCTAATCAGCCAGTCAACCGGACAACCGAAAAGCCCGCTGTAACAGCGGCACAATCGCACCAGAGCAACAGTATTTCCGAAAAGGGCTCCACCAATAAAACTCCTGCAGCTCGCACTGATGCAATCGACAGAGACTCAGTATCACCGGTCGCTTCTCTCACTGCTCACAAATAGAAAGCGATATTAATTAGCATCGGTGAGCGGTGCACTAGGATAAAGGCGTATCTTTGAGGTAGATATACTGGCGTCGGATACATTACATCGTTCCGGATTATTAGGCCGCTTGGTTATCTCTAGAAACACTTACAATTACGATTATGATCTGACTTGAAAACCTTTACAACACGATAAACAGTTAATATGGTCCAGCTTGAGTTTAAGAATAACTCGGTGGCTACCACAACGAATGAGTCGGTCATAAGCCTCAGTAGCCATACTCGCTACGTGTGCACGTAGTTACAGATATAATCATTGAATACTTCACTAGATACCACCAAAAAAGTTGCACAACTCACTCCAATTAAGTCATTGCCGCACAGTTGCCCTACTCGCAGTCTCAGCAAATTGCAGCGTTGATCTGGTTTCATTGGCATGGTCCGCCTCGGGGGAGAGTGTGGCCAACAGCATAGCCTTCGAATCCCCGCTAAGTGATCCCTGGAGCAGGAAAGTCAGCTTAGAATCGCGGTAAGTCAAGTATTCCAATGGGCGCGTATGCTCCCCAGTTCCAGTGCGCTCGTTCGCACGTGAAGGTCCACGGTTTGCCAACGTCTTGATCACGTTTCCTAGAGTGCTGAGACTCGAATTGATGGCAGTCGTCTCGACAAGTCGATCTCCAGTCGTTTTCGAGTGAGCAAGTCGCTCAGACCCAGCTAAGTCCACGAGGTTGAGTACGCTGTGCTGTACTGCGCCATTTATAGCATGCTTGTGACGGCGCTTGATGTGTAAAAGGAAAATGAAGTGCGAGCGCGAGCTTCGCGAGTTAGCAGCCGTGGCAGCTACACTACGAGCGCGTGCTGCTTGGCTGAATAGCTCACGAGCATGCTCAGCGCTCGAGATTTCTACTTTTCTCGTACCCACAAGCTCGGGAAGACGCGTTTTGTCATTCATCTTTAGTGCTACGCCACTACTCTCTTTGATGGAGCTCGCACTCGAGGAGGTCACGCTGTAAGGTAACGAAGCTCGGCCGTAGCGCGAGATGGGGCCAGTCAGGAACCCAGTTACTGGACCCGTCAACATGGGGCTCTGGCCGAGCAAGTCACGGAACTGCTCATTGTATATCTCGACACTTTCTGCTGTGACAGTGTATTCAAGTAGACTAGAGCTATCTCGCGACCTCGTGGCTGCCTCCATAACTGTATTGATGGCCGACATGCTCACACCGTCAACACCACCCATAGTCCATGTCTTGCCTGACCCGGTTTGCCCATAAGCAAATATACAGACGTTATGACCGTCCAAAGCACTCTGTACAAGATACTCAGTTTCTTCACACACAGCTTGATTTGACGCACCAGGGCCAAAGACCCTGTCAAAGTGGTACTTCCTAGCCACTTCCCGCAGGCCCTTGCAAGTATCTTGCGTTCCCACGAGTGTAACCGTATCCGAGGAAAGAGTCAAATTATTCAGAG
The DNA here is from genome assembly GCA_004125185.1 of Entelexis vaccinii. NCBI lineage: Eukaryota > Fungi > Ascomycota > Dipodascomycetes > Dipodascales > Trichomonascaceae > Entelexis > Entelexis vaccinii. Next base: position 2,773 of record NRDX01000034.1, on the reverse strand, counting down.
AGGTTGAGCTGCTCGGGCGCACTCTCACAACAACCCGGATGTTGCCCTTCAAGTCTTGAATCTGGTTCTGCAATCGCCTAGTCTTCTGTTCCTCATACTTCAGTTGGGCCTCTATTTGAACAAGATCTGCTCTCAGTAAGTGTAGGCCCTCGGCCTCGTAGTCATGCTGGGACTGGGCTTGCAACTGACGGTTCAGCTCCTGCTCTCGTGCCAATGCCACCTGGTGAGCATCGTGGAGGTCCTGGAGCTCTTGTGCGTGCGTCCTTATAAGAGTCTCCAATTTCTGATTTTCTTCCTTTAGCTCGGCCAGTAGGCATTGCTCGCGGAACTGCGTGCCTTGAAGCTTGAATTGCATAGCTTCGCGCAAACCCACCTCCTCTTCGAATCCCTGAGCGAGCTCGAGGCGCTCATCGTACAGCTTTCGGTTCTCAGCACTCAGGTTTTGGATGATGCGCTCGCTCTCTTTTTGCTGTGCCTCTAGGGTGCGGCACCGAGTGGCCGCCTCTGTAGCCCTTTTCTCGGTTGCCAGAAGGCGCGCATGTTCCTTGTGATATGTTGTTGTGGCGATATTGTGTTTCGCCTTCAACTCGGCATTCTGACTCTGCAGCTCGGCCACCATTTTTTGCTGCATAGCTACAGTCTCGTTCTCATTACCGATAGCGGCGCGGATCTGTTCGTTTGCGCGTAACGAGTCGGCAAGCTGGTGCCTTAGTTGCTCGATTTCTTCATTAATGGCATCTCGCGCTTGCTCGTTCTGAGCAATTGTGTCCTCTAACTCCTTCGCGCGGCTCAATGTTCCCGAGAGCGTGTCTTGGGTATCGTGGTGTGCCTGCTTTTCAGCTGCGAGCTCGCTGGGCAGATCTTCTAACGCACGAAGCTTGGCCATAGCAGAGTCGAGCGAATGCTCTAAGTCGAGAGACTGTTTCTTTTTGTGCTCATGCTCAGTTTCGAGACTTTGAAGCTTATCCAACATTGCTTGCAGCGCTGAATTAGCTTTGTCCCTTTGCTCAGAATATTCAGCAATCAGCCTTTTCTGCTCGTGTTCCCTTTCCAAACTAGCAGAAAGGTCATTCTGCAAAGCACTAAGACTCTCCTCCAGGGCAGCAGCATGCTTTTCCGACTTTTCACAGTGGGACTCGAGCTCAGAGCGGTGCGAATTGAGGTCGTCCACCTCCGCCTGCCACTTCTCACGCTCGACGTCATGCTGAGAAATGATGGCTTGGAGCTCGTCCATCTTGCACAATGCCTCGTCAAGCTCGTAATGCAAAGCGCTGATGTCGTTCGCATGCCTCGTCTTCTCCTGCCTTGCGGCTTCGAGATCGTGCTCGAGCCTTGAGAGCTCAGACTCATGGGCGGCGATGCGCTCGCGCATCAGCACAGCGTTAGCCTCCTCCGAGTCCAGCTTGTCCATAAGGTTTTTACGGTCATGGGAAAGCTTTTCAACATGCGAGTTTGCCTCGTCCAGCTCGGCTTGTTTTGCCTGGGCGGCAGTCAAGAGCTCTGCGATGCGCGACTCGGCGGCGCGCGCGCTCTCGTCGCGCTGCCGTGAGGTGATGTCCTGCGACAACCTGCGCAAATGTAGCCTGCTTTCGCGCAGTAGGCCCTGCAGGTCCTCAATTTGTCGCTTGAGTTTCTGGTTCTCTGCTTGCACACACGCCAGCTCGCGCGCAAAGCCGTCGCGCTGCTGCGCGGCTACAGACTTCGCCTCTCGAGAGTTTTCGACAACATTGAGTAGATTGCTGTTAGAGTACCTATGCGTCGCGTCATTTAAATGTCGGGCTGTGACGCGCCGCTGCGCAAGCGCCAAAATAGAGCTCTTCAGCTGTGCGCGGTAGCGTTCCTGAGACTCGTATACGAGAGTGCCTGCATTGGGGTCGCCCAGGTTTGGGCCTCCCAGATGGTCGCCTGGCTGGTTGAATTCCATCGCCTTGTTCGTTCGTGGTGGTACTGGTGGTACTGGTGGTACTGGTGGTACTGGTGGTACTGGTGGTACTGGTGGTACTGGTGGTACTGGTGGTACTGGTGGTACTAGTGGTGGCGGTGGTCTTTGTTGTTGTTGTTGTTATTTATTTATTGATAATGTGGTGCCAGCCCCAACCCTTTGCGGGAAAGCGCGTTGTTTGTATCCCGCGCTACGCGAGGCACCGCGCCACGCTACTAGTCTCCAGTTGTTATTTATGTATACTCACTCACCTACACATACCAAAAAGGGCGCTGCTCGGGCCCGAGTAGTGGGATGCCAAAGAGGGAGACTAATAACCTTTAGACGAGCGCAAGTTGGGCACATAAAATACGGAGCATAATAATAACGAAGCACAGAGCCCCGAGCCAATTAGGCACGAAGCAAGTACAAACTCAAACAAACAGTGAAGCGTGCGGCCAGTGCTCGGCGCGAACGCCCCCTCCCCGAAGTGTGCCGATTGCGGTATCCAGCGGGGGCAGCACGATATTGGTTAGGCGCGGCCGGCAGCTTACGTGCTGCTGGCGAAGTGGTGATCGCCAACCGTCTAATGAGGGGGGGAATTTTCAATTACTTAGGCAGCAGCGCTGGCTGCAGCCAGGACGACCTCGAAAACCAAACCGTAATCCACCCACCCAGCAGATCCTAGCACCACGAGCGTGGCTTGTATGGACGGGGCGACATGACGGAAATATCCTCTGCCGCGTCCATGAACCTGGAAGGCACGCCGTTTGCGGCCACGCGCGAGCGGCCGGCCGAGTCAGACTCGCCGCAGGCGCCGGCCGCGCGCGCGCAGTCGCCGGCGTCGTCGGC
>NRDX01000033.1:0-93217 GCA_004125185.1 Entelexis vaccinii | reverse complement strand
GCCGAGGCCCGCTGCCGCCGGTGTCGCGCCCGCGCCGCGAGCCGCGCGAGCCTGAGCCCGAGTTCGACTGGACGGCACGACGACGGCCGGCGCCGGCTCCGCGCGCGCCGCGCGAGCCCCGCGAGTACAAGGAGCCGCAGCTTGACTGGACGAAGCGGCGCGGCCCGCTCGTCGGCTCCGACCACCACCGCGAGCACCACCGCGAGCACCACAAGCCGGCCCCCGCTGCCGCCTCTGCCGCCGCCTCTGCCGCTGCGCCCGCACCGGCTGCTGCTGCGGCGGCGGCGCCGCGCGATAGCGGCCGCAAGCCGCACGATGCGCGCGCGCAGCGCCTCGCCCAGGGCTTCAAGGCGCTCGACCTCGACGACGAGTCGGGCTCTGAGCCCGAGGCCGAGGCCGAGACGGCCGCCGCTGAGGACAAGCAGCCGCAACCCGAGTCGCTCGAGGCCATCCAGAAGGCACAGCGCGAGGCCGAGAAGGGCCAGTGGAGCACTGCCTAAACAGAGGGCTGAAAGAAAGAAAACACCATTCAGTCCTTCTTCTTATTCTTCTTCTTCTTCTTCGCCGCCGCCGCCGCCGCCGCCGCCGCCGCCGTTCTCGCGGGTTGGGGAAACTTGTCTATATATATTTTTTGGGTGGCTCTCACCTATGCGTTACGCTTCCAGTTAATGTCTCTAGTAGAAGGCTGTAACATACGAAAACGAATCTTTGGTTGTCAATGACTGAACAAATGTGAATAATAATAATGTGCTCGAGTTTTATGGTTTGAGCAGTGTGGGCATCTGCAAGCGCACGCCATGCAGGTTTTGTCCAAGCTAGACGGAGTTGGATTGTGTTCGTCGCTTTGGTGCATGCTCCTTAACAAACTTGTTCATCCCTTGCACTGCCGACAGTGCATGCACTGTATCGTCCCATTCTGGACAAATAATGAGTTCCATGTATAAGTATACAGTTTCTTTACGCTAATTTTATCACTTCATGCTTAATTAAATTTTATAAGTTCTCAAATCCTAGCGCAGTCCTCTCCCATACTGAGCAGTCTGCCTAGGTAGGTAACTTAAGTTACGTACGCAACTCACGACTCACTGCCCAAGAGAACCGTAGCCGCGCACTAGGGAAGCAGGCCAATGCAAAGGAGCCCTGGCTCCGCAGGGGCGAGCCAAGAAAAGGTTTTATTGAAATACAGCATACACGCCCCTAAAAAGGCGCCCGGCGCTCCAGCAAGCGCCGGCGCCGTGGCCGAGGCGGATGCGATCATCCGCAGCATGGACCGTCTGTGGATGCAGCGATGGAGCCGGTTCCACGCGACGCGCACCTGAATTAACGGGCCCGACAAGGCTGGAAGCAGATTCAAGACTAATTAGAAAACAGAACTCTAAACGAAAGAAGGCGGCCCGCTGCTTGTCTGGGCTATGGGCATTGGAGCGCATCAAGCCAGCGTCGTCGCAAATGCCGTGTACGTTGTGGTCGAGAACTCGTACACATCGTAGTACCCGTGGACGGTCGTGATGTCGAGGCCGTGCCACCAAGTGCCGGTGCCGGTCGTGGGCGAGTATACAACGAGGTCCTCCCACGACACGCGCACGTCCTTAAACGTTTCGACAACATCAGTAACGCGCGGCTCGGGGGCACGAGCCGCCAAATCCGCCGTAATAGTTGCCGAGGCCGTGGCCGTGGCAGTGGCAGTGGCAGTGACAATTGACGTCACCGCGGGCACCGACATGGTCGGGGCAAGAGGGTGAGCATTAGCGAGAGCTGCAGCTGCAGCAGCAGACAGAAGAGCAAAAAGAGACAGAGACATGAACTATAGTAAAGTGGCGGGCCTAGCAGGCAAAGCCGGCGTCTTTATATAGACGCGAGCTGGCGCTTAGCCGCTCGCGTAGATACGCGGCCTCCTCACGGGCCGGCAATGCAGGCCGCACGTATGCACAGAGCAAGCGGCGGCCGTGCATTCAGGCTGCCTCGAGCGCCGTCTGGCCGCGCGCTAGTGGCGAATCAGCGACACGCGCGACGCGCGTCGGGCTTGCCCCTAACCTGGTCCGTGGCCTGTGCCGGCCGAATCGGGTAAGCAGGCTGCAGGGTTCATGCACGCGCAAAATGTGAGCGTCAGTTGAGCAGCACTTTTGTGCTTTACGGCGCGCGCAGAGGCGCGGCCCTGGCCCCGGCGCTTTTCTTTGTTCAAAATTGTAAAAAGAAAAAAAAATAATGGGGACTTGACGTGCTGGATTTGGTGCCGTTGTATTGTTGTTGTTGTTGTTGTTGTGCCTGTGCAGCGCTCGAGGTCGCGCTTCAAGGTAGTGCTTGAGTCGCGCCGGTGCGGCAAAATAGCCGCCTTTAGAATCACTTAAGAACTCGCTCTGCAAAGTGCAGTTTTCATTCGCCAAAATACACCGTCTAGCGGCATCTGGCCTGGACGCTCAGCATAAACTTCGCTAATCTGCTCGCCGTTTAACAATCATAAGTAAGCTATTTATATATATTAGCACTAAAGGGCGATACGCGCGTGCTCATGGATATTTCTATTTGAGGCAGCTTAGTGGACCCGCACGGCGCGCGGCACCAATGCAAAGGTGTGGCGCGGACTGTGGCGCTCGGCGGCTGCGGCGCCCGATAATGCATTTTTGCGCGGCGACGTTGAGTTTCCCCCGCAGATGCAAAGGGTGGGTGGGACCCTCCGTCCCACGGGCCTCCTCCAGGCGGCGGGGACCTAGCCCAGGTGATGAGCCAACCGCTAGGCTCAACGTTGGACGCAACCCGTAGGGCGTTAATCCGGGGACGTAAATAACCCAATCCCGGGCCCAACTTTAGGTTCGAGCCGCCAACTAACAGGATTTAAGGACCGTTGCAGCGCGCCGCTCAGCAGCGCCCTTATCCGTGACGGCCCGTTTTCGTGCATCCCCCTTTTTTTTTAGGCCGGGGCAGAACGGAGCGGTACTTTGCTGACCCAATCATCCCAGGGCCACACTTCAACCCGACATTTCCCATAGTGTGCGCTGAGGCGGTAGAAAATGGGAAACCAGGGGTCCAAAGTACAGAAACGGAGCAATGGAGACGGGCTTCCTGAGTTCCGCCGGTCGGATACTCAAACTTCGACGCGGTCGGGCCGCTCGATCATGAGTAACCGCAGCGCCCAGAGCAACCGCAGCGGGCGCAGCAGCCGCAGCCAGGCGCGCAGCGCAGAGCCGCCGACGCAAGCATCTGCCGATGCAGAACAGCCTCATATCTCCTCCAATAATCTAGAGGTCCCGCCAGCAGCGCCGGCAAACCGGCGGCGGCTCTCGTCGAACAGCATGGCCAGCGTGCAAACAATGCACTCGGCAAAGAGCCACGTCGAACCAGGCGTGCTAGGCCACGACAACGTGATTAGAGACAGCAGCAGCGACGAGCATGTGCGCGACGTCTCGTTCGGCCAGAACGCCACAATCTTGAGTGGCGGCCCCAACGGCAGTGTGAACATCGACTACGTAATTGAGCAGCTGTTGGACATCGGCTACTCAGGAAAGACGCCGCGCAACTTTTGTCTTAAGAGCAGCGAGGTCGCCGTTATCTGCGCTGCTGCCAGAGACCTCTTTCTTAGCCAACCGCCACTCCTCGAGCTGAGCCCGCCCGTAAAGGTCGTTGGCGATGTGCACGGCCAGTATGGCGACCTTTTGCGACTGTTTGGCATGTGCGGCTTTCCACCGCAATCCAATTACCTATTTCTCGGCGACTACGTGGACCGCGGCAAGCAGTCCTTAGAAACGATCATGCTGCTTCTGTGCTACAAAATCAAGTACCCGGAGAACTTCTTTCTGCTGCGCGGAAACCACGAGAGCGCGGGCGTGACGAGAATCTATGGGTTCTACGACGAGTGCAAGCGGCGGTCGAGCATCAAGACGTGGCGCACCCTAATCGACACATTCAATACCCTGCCCATTGCCGCTGTCGTGGCCCAGAAGATCTTCTGCGTGCACGGAGGCCTCAGCCCAAGTCTCACGAACATTAACGAGATTCGCACCATCGAGCGGCCCACAGACGTGCCCGAGTACGGGCTCCTCAATGACCTGCTGTGGTCGGACCCTACGGATGGGCCAAACGAGTGGGAAGACAACGAGCGCGGCGTATCGTACTGCTACAACAAGGTTGCCATTAACAAGTTTTTGCAGCGTTTTGGATTCGATCTCGTATGTAGAGCGCACATGGTTGTTGAGGACGGCTACGAATTCTTTAACGACCGGTCCCTAGTCACTGTGTTCAGCGCGCCGAATTATTGTGGCGAGTTCGATAATTGGGGCGCGGCAATGAGCGTTAGCGAAGAGCTTCTTTGCTCGTTCGAGCTACTGAAGCCCCTCGATAGCGCGGCTTTGAAGGAGGAGATGCGGCGCGAGAAGCATGAGCGGAGGCGCCAGATCTAATTTTCGTTTTTTTTTATTATTTTATCGCATGAAGACGGCTGGGGCTAGCCGGGTGCGGCCCCGGAATATCCCGCCTTTCCTTTCTTGTCTTACCTGCCTCCATCACCACCACCCTCTTCTCCTTCCATCATCTCCCACCCTCCCCACTCCCCCCTCTGCTACTAGTGCTGCTGCTACTATTGGTGCTGCGAACCTGTGCGAATCTGATGTACACTTCGCATCAAACAAGTGCACGAATTCGAGTATGTTATCCATATAGAAAGATGAAAACGAACAACATGGTTTTTTTTTCCCTCTCTCGTAGCTATGTATTCACGCAGACCCAGACAGATGATAACCGCACATATACGTGCTGCCTAGTTGCTATGCCATAACGACAAAGCACTAGAACCCAGAAATTAAACAGATGTAAACATACGTAAACCGATCTTCAATTTAGTCTTATATTAAATACGAGTTCAAAGCTCGGGCTTTGCTCGAGGTTGGCTGGCTAGTTACGGGTGGTTACCGCTACTACTAACACTAACACTACTACTATTCCGATCCTCCCTCGTCTAAATTCGAGACCTAACCTCTGCTCACCACCGGTTTTGAAAAAAAATCATGAGCGTGCCCAAGAAGCCGAGGACTGCTGGGGCAGCAGACAGTTTACAGTCGCGCATTTTTGCTCCTGAATTCCAGGCCGAGCTGAAGGAGTCTGTGGCTCGCGGCGAGCCCTACAACCATGGCGTCATTACGGGCCTTTTCGAGCCCGAGGTGCTGAAGGCGGCGCGCGACGAAATATTTGCGAACGTGCACTTCACCGAGAAGGAAACAGACATTTACAAGCTCAATCAGACCGGCGATTTGCTGAATCTCGACGGGCTGTCCGAGCAGGAGCTGAAACTCTTGCAATCGCTGGACAAAGTGCGGAAGGCCCTCTATTCGCAGGAATTCCGCGACCTTATTAGCAATGTCACAGGATGTGGACCGCTTTCGGGCTCGCGGTTCGACCTCTCGCTGAACAACTACAACCGCGGGTGCCATTTGCTGGCGCACGACGACGTGATCGGCACGCGGCTCGTATCGTTCATTCTCTACCTTGTGCCGCCAGAGTACGAGTGGCAGCCGAAGTGGGGCGGTGCGTTGCGCCTGTACCCGACGCTGCGCGAGGGCGTGCCTGCGGCGGACTTCTCGGCCGCGATTCCACCGCAGTGGAACCAGCTCTCGTTCTTCCGCATCTTGCCGGGCCGCTCGTTCCACGACGTTGAGGAAGTATACGTCGACGAGCCGCGCCTGTCTATCCAGGGATGGTTCCACATTCCGCAGCCTGATGAGCCCGGGTACGAGGAGGCGAAAGAGCGCGCCGAGGCTGGCCGCGAGAAGAGCACGCTGGCCCAGCTCTCACAGGCACACGACACGAACGACGGCTACGAGCCGAAGCGCGAGTTCGAGGCGGTGCTGCCGACGCCGGACGAGGCGTATTTGCGCCAGTATGTGTCTGCGGAAGTGTTGGACGGCGCGGCGAAGCTGCAGGCAGAGTTCGCCGAGTCGAGTCTGCTGCAGCTGTCGAACTTTCTTGCCCCTGAGTTCTGGGAGCGCGTGAAGGCCGAGATCGAGGAGCTCGAGGTTGCGCGCACGCCCGCGAAGGCGGCCGAGCTGCGCGAGCCGTGGGGCATGGCCACCCCGCCGCACCTGCGGCGGTACCTGTACCTAACGACGGGCCAAGAGCCGACGGCGCTGCAGGAGCTGAAGCGGCTGTTCAAGTCTGCGGCGTTTGCGGCGCTGCTCGCGGCCCTGACCGGCCTGAAGCCGAAGTCCGAGTACGTGGAGGTGCGGCGGTTCCGCCCGGGCCACGACTACACGCTCGCGTCCGTGTCTGGATTCGAGCAGGACATACTCGAGGCAGTGATGTCGATAACGCCGGCGAAATGGGAAGACGATGTTGGCGGGTACGACCTAGTGATGGGCGGCGGCACGGACGAGAACGACGATCCTGCCGTGTACCGGCAAGCAGCGGACGACGATGACGGAGTTCTGCTCAGCAAGATGCCGGCGCGCAACGAGCTGACGTTGATTCTGCGGGACTCTGATCTGCTGCGGTTTGTGAAGTACGTGAGCAAGAACGCGCACGGCTCGCGCTGGGACCTGCTTGGGCAGTACGAAGTCGAGGATGAGGACGACAGCGACAGCGACGACAAAAACGACAACGACAACGACAACAAAAACGACGACAAAAACCACGACAAAAACGAAAAGGAGAACTAAACTAGCAAGAAAAGGCCACGTTTACGGTGTATATAATTAGCAGCACTCTGCTTAAACAAGTAATTTAATGGAATGTGTGAATGCCCTTTGACGTGTAAATGATCATCCCACGGCTCTATTCATGATATCGAACATGGTTGGGCAAACTTTAAGGCAGACAGCAAACTGTGCTAAACGATTTAGGCAAATATAGAAAACATAAAACATAATTTTTTTTGGGGAAGGCAGCAATTCAATGCAGCTTTTTTGTATGCAACGAGGTGTGAGCAGAGCTTGTACCGAACGAGGTAGGCAAACCTTGTATATATGACGGGCTAACAAAAAGGTTTATTCAATGACGTAGGCAAACCTTGCATTGATGATATGTGATTACTCGGCGGCGCAACTCTGTGAAGACTGACGCAACTCCGCAGTAAACGTGCCGGCCCGCAGTGGTTTGGTTTCGGCGCGCGACGATGCGGGACGACTAAACTCCGAGCATGTGACTGTCGCGTTATGCGACGCAAGCGCCACCCCACCGTCGAGCCGAGCCGAATCTTCTGGACCCGGCCCCGCTCTTGGCACGATTCAGGCGCGCGATTTGTGGGCGATTCCAGGCGCGCTTTATTAACAAGCGCGTTGCTGTATTTGAAGCGGCCCCGCTGATGCACAGCACAAATGCAGGCCCGTTAGGGCGACTGAAACATTTGCGGCGCGCGCGGCTTTAGAAAAAGAAGCGTTAATAATCATGCGGTCTCGACCTGCGTGGGGCGCAGCACATATACTCAGACTCAGACCACGGCAGATGCTTGGCAGCACCGCGACTTGGCCTAAGTTTTGGTATTTGAGGCGCCCAGTACTACATGCGTGAACCCCTTCGGCGGTTCATGGGTGTTTGCGCGGACTGGTGCGCAGCAGTAAATGGGTGCGAAGTGGTGGGCGCGGGCATGTGTGCTCTTGTGCATGCGGCGGGCAAGGGTCGAGTGCATCGCAGGCCACCACGTTAGGGGAAGTGGCGGGGATCGTCGCCGCCAATATATATATATATAAGGAAGGGGTGCTCCGCGTATAAGACGGGGTGTAAAATAAGCATGTCAGGATTCTACGATTTGAAGCCGCTCGACGCGAAGGACCAGCCGTTCCCGTTCTCGGAGCTGAAGGGCAAGGTTGTTGTTGTTGTGAACGTAGCGTCGAAGTGCGGGTTCACGCCGCAGTACGAGGGCCTGGAGAAGCTGTACAAGGAGTACAAGGACAAGGGCTTTGAGATTGTGGGGTTCCCCTGCAACCAGTTCTTGGGCCAGGAGCCCGGCTCGGCCGACGAGATCGCGCAGTTCTGCCAGGTGAACTACGGCGTCACGTTCCCCGTGCTGAAGAAGATCGACGTGAACGGCGACAAGACGGACCCCGTATACAAGTATCTGAAGAGCCAGAAGTCCGGGCTGCTCGGCCTGACGCGGATCAAGTGGAACTTCGAGAAGTTCCTCATCGACCGCGAGGGCCGCGTCGTCGCGCGCTACGGGTCGACGACAAAGCCCGCCGACATGCGCAAGGACATCGCGAAGCTGCTCTAGTTTCTAATATAAATATCAAGCATCATAACAACAACTGCAGTAATAATAATAAAAATAATAATAAAAAAAATAACTCAATAACTTAGCGGAGAGAATATGTGGCGGTTAACGCGCGCGCGCGCACGCACGCACGCGCGCGCGATTTGCGGGCACCGTTGCGGGCACTATTGCGGGCGCTCAGCTAGCTCTACGCGGTTGGTTTCCGAGCATTCTGCTCAGCTCTGGGCTGCGTCGGCGGACTGCGTGAAGTCGCGCGTCGCGGCCTCCTTGCGCTCGAGCTCGGGCAGCAGCTTGTCGAGGTGCTCGGCGGCGCTGCGGTGGTACTCGCGCTGCGCCTTCGCGAGCAGGATCGCGCTCTGCACGGGCTTGTAGGTGCTGGCACTAACGGCGTCCTTCATGAGGGTCGAGGACTCCTCAATAGCGGCCACAAACTCGTCCTCGGCCTTCTCGACCTCGGCCTCGAGCTCAGACAGGTTCGCGGCGCCAGGGCCGGCGCCGCGCAGCTGGCCCTTCTTCACGTCGAGGTCGAGGCGCGTGTTGTTGACGTGCTTGCGCGCGTTCGAGACGCCCGTGTGCGTCTGCGCCAGCAGGTTGCGCAGCGCCGTCGTGGCGCGGCTGATCTCGCGGTCCTGCTCGAGCTGGTAGCCGCCGAGCGTCGTCTCGGCGTCGCCGACGTCCGTGAACACAGCACCGACATGCTCCTTGTTTGTGCCCGTGAGCGTCTCGGCCAGGGCCTCGAGCGCACGGCCCAGCGCGTGGTGCAGCGTGCGCGGCTCCTGCGCGGCCTGCGCGGCCGAGCCGGGCGTGCCGCTCACGAGAATCTGGCCCGCCTCGGATGCGGACGACGCCTGGCGCAGCCCGGCGAACCGGTCCTGCAGGCCCTTGTACGTCGACGACAGCGTGTCGCGGAAGTACTGCGGGTAGTCGTACCCAACCGAGTCGTACACGCTCAGGATCTTGACCAGGCTCTGGTTCGCCGCGTAGATCTCGTCGTACTGCTTCTCAAGATCCACGTACTCAGCAGGCAGCGTCGTCGAGTCCTCGGACCCAACAAGCTTCTCCTGCAGCTGCTGCCGCGTGCGCGCGGCAAACGGCTGGATGTTCTGGCTCAGGTCCGACACGGTGCCCTGGATGCTGGCGAGGCTCTTGCGGAAGTCAAAGTTCATGCTTAAAAGGCAATCAGTGCTGAGGTGGGTCGGTTTGTGGAGGCGGAGGAGGAGGCGCTGTGGCTGCTACTACTGTTGTGGACATGTGATACGCGGCCCTGCCGCTCTCCCTGCCTTCCCAGCGCTCCCAGCGTTCCTAGTCCCAGTCCCCCCCCAGAAACACACACACACACACACCCGTTACGTCAGCACACCAGCTGAGCTGGCGCCAGTTCATTTCCCACACACATCATCCATTTATTTATCTGCGGTTCTTCCCAGGGCAGGCAGGCCGTCGCCATTCCACGCAGGCGGTTCCACATGCAGCCAATAATGCAACGCGCAAATGCATTGCACATATGCAAGTGTGCTATCACAATATGCATTTAAGCTGGTGGACGGCTTGCAGTTTTGCTCTGCTTAAGACACACAGCATTGAGGCGGCTGCTTCTGAACTGCGCGTACAGCTTATATGAACTGAATTGACTATTCGGATAATACATAGCCGAGCCGAGTACAGTTGACTATGGTCAAGTCACGTCGCGCGCTTCAAAACCGGCTTTATGCGTGCGGCGTTAGCTAAAAATTATTGGATTGGGCGCCCGCTGGCTGCACCGCTCGTATAGCGGTGCGGCCGCTTAACCAGGCGGAGCACCGCACTAGAGCGCACAAACGCTAAAATGCACTGCTCGCGGCGCAATGCCGCCCTTAACTGCCGCTTAAGCGTTCCGGCCCAACGCTATTTCGCGGAGTAATCTGCCTTAGCGAGCGGCCGGAAGCGCCTAACGGCGCGCGGGCTAGGGCCGCAGCCCTGCAGACGCAGGTGCTTCGGGATACCGTCACGGCCAGGAAATTGCGTTTATAGCAGCAGCCTCGCCCCCAGCCAAAAAAAAGCCGGCCAACACTAGTCGCGGGCCACAGAACCCCTAGTTGAATGCAGCAGCCCGTCCGGTCCCTGCCGCGGCGCGAGCCCGCCGGTGCAGGCGCAGGCGGCGGCGAGAATTTCGTGTCGAAGCTGTACCAGATGCTGGAGACGCCGCAGTTCAGCGGCATAGTCGCCTGGAACCAGACGCCGAGCGGGCCCAGCTTCGTGATCTTCGACACGGCGCAATTCCAGGAGTTCGTGCTCGTGAACGAGTTCAAGCACGCGAACTTCTCCAGCTTCGTGCGCCAGCTCAATAAGTACGATTTCCACAAGGTCAAGTTCCGCGACCAGCAGAGCCGCATCTGGGAGTTCATGCACCCCGAGTTCCGCCCCGAGAACCGCGACAAGCCGTGGCTCATCCGCCGCAAGCCGCAGTCGAGCGGCCGCCGCCTGAAGCGCAACGAGAACGTCATTTCTGAGGAAACGGCCGAGGCTGTGCGCGCGGCCGAAACGGCTGCAAAGGACGCTGAGAGCCTCGTGCAGGGCCAGTTCACCGATCTGGAGACGCGCGTGAAGCGCCTTGAGAAAAACAACCTCCAGATCCTGAACGTGCTGAAGCTGCAGCAGAACCTTGTCGAGCGCCTGCTCGCCGTGGCAAAGCTTCCCGACGAGGACGACGCGCCACTGAGCCACGACATGGACCTCGACGCGCAGCACGCGGCCTCGCCCGGCGGCGTCGTCACGTCCCCAGCACCCGTGCGCATGCCGATCCCAGCCAACCCGTCGGCGCTGCTGGCCATTGACGACCCCACCACGCGGGACCTCATGATCAAGTTCCTTGTCGAGTTTGGGTTCCGACTCGACCCGGTCCCGGACGGCTCCGAGGTCGTGCAGCACGCCGAAGAGACGCTTTATGACTACATCATTGTTGGCTCGGTGCTGAAGTCCTTGGACGGCGTCTCGGCCACCGAGATTATAAGGCAAACACAGAACCAGCAAACGCCCGTGCTCATTTTAGCTGAGGCCTCCGAAAGGCCCCAGATCGATATGTTCATGTCGCGCGGAGCCAGCGCCGTGCTGTTCAGGCCGTTCTCAAAGAGCGACCTGTTCCAGGCACTCGAGCAGTTCCGACTCTAATGTGGAAGGTGTAAATATGCAACTCTAATGACTTGATGACTATCTGCCCCCCCCTGCTCCTGCTCCTCTTCTTGTTCTCGCATGTACACAGTGACTGTTGCACAATTCCTTAATCTGCTGCGCATGTGCTGGGTGTGTGTGGCTCACACAAACTCGCGAACTCACGAACTCAGACTAGTGCGGAACTAGCTGCGCTTGCAGTACGACGGCGGCGCACAATGTTACTATCGCATTGATTAGCGCACTATTTTATTGCACTTCCTGTTTTTGCCCAGCTTTTCCTTGTGTTCTTCTTGCGCAGCTCAACTTGTGCCAAACTAAGAAGGGCGATCAGACATTACGGTTCTACTTTTCCTAATTACGCAGCAGTAGCGGCCTGCCTCGGTACGCCGAACCGGCCACTGTTCATATTAATGTAGAAAAAAATCAAGAATTTTGGTATGTACACGAGCTCGCGAGCCCGCACGTTTCGTTCGCTTTCTTTTTTATTTTTTTATTTATTATAAAAGTAGTCGGGCTCGCGCTTCCTATCACTCGCGCGCCCTCGCCCAGTCCTACCCCAGCTAATTACTATCGTAGATAGCAGCAGCATGTCAGCAGTCACGCGGGATTCGCTCATTGCGCGCCCTGGAAATCGAGCGGCTCGAAACCCGCTGCTCTAATTCCGGCTATCTTTAGAGCGCATCCGCCACGGGCACGGCCGAGCGCATGGGCTTGCTTTCTCTCGGTACACCGCTCTCGTGGAACGAGGTCCGCAAGTACGGCGACCATGTGCGCGAGCACGGTATTGCGCAGCTGCTCGCCACCATCCGTAAGTATGGCAACCGCCAGCACGACGAGCTGCTGTGGGGCGACGAAGTCGAGTTCATAGTCGTGAAGTTCCACGACGGCAAGGCTACGTTGAGCCTGCGCCAGCAGGAGATCCTCGACCGGCTTATGGCCGTCGACCCGGCCAACAACGCAAGCTTCCACCAGGAGTACGGGAGGTACATGGTCGAGGCGACGCCGGCCAGGCCCTTCAACCACACCTTTGCAGACATGGCTCGCGTCGAGTCGAACATGGCTGCTCGGCGGCGCATCGCCAGGGACCACATGGCTCCGGACGAGCGGCCGTTGACGGTGACAAGCTACCCGCGTCTTGGCGTAGGTCAATTCTCGGAGAGCACCGAGCCTACGCCGGGCCCAGCCACACAGTCACTCTTCCTGCCGGACAATATCATTAATTTGCACCCGCGCTTCCCCATGCTCTCGGCAAACATCCGCGAGCGCCGCGGTAAGAAGGTCGAGATCCAGGTCCCAGTGTTCAAAGACGTGAACACTCCTGATCCATGGGTCGACCCGCTAACTACTGAAAGGCCGCCAGGTGTGCGCAGCGACATGATCTACATGGACGCCATGGGGTTCGGGATGGGATGCTGTTGCGTGCAGCTCACGTTCCAGGGCAGCAGTATGGGCGAGGCGCGCAATATGTACGATGCGCTGGCGCCGCTCACGCCACTTATGCTGGCCCTGAGCGCCGCTTCTCCCATATACCGCGGCGTTGTGGCCGACCAGGACGTGCGGTGGAACGTCGTGTCGAGCTCAGTAGATGATCGGACGGACGAGGAGAAGAGCCGCATACCCAAGTCGCGCTACGACTCTATTGACTGCTACATGAGCGGCACAGACCCGATTCTAAACGCGAACCCGGGGTTCTACAACGACATCAAGGTTGTTACAAACCCCAAGGTCACGAAGCAGCTCGAGGAGGGCGGCTTGCAAAACGATCCTCTGCTTGTACAACACTTTTCGCATCTCTTCATCAGAGACCCGCTCGTCATTTTCCAGGAGCTGCTCGACCAGAATGACGAGGAGTCGACCGACCACTTCGAAAACATCCAGTCCACCAACTGGCAGACTATGCGGTTCAAGCCGCCGCCGTCGGCCAGCATCGGCTGGCGTGTCGAGTTCCGGCCCATGGAGGTGCAGCTCACGGACTTCGAGAACGCGGCGTTCGCCGTGTTCATCGTCCTTATGTCTCGGGTCATCTTGAGCCTCGGCCTCTGCTTCTACACGCCAATCTCAAAGGTCGACGCGAATATGAAAACGGCGCACTTGCGCGACCCCGTGCATAGGGGCAAGTTCTGGTTCCGCACAAACGTCGCGGATCAGACGCCTGATACAGACCCGGGTCTTATGCTGCTCAGTCTTGACGAGATCTTCAACGGCTGCGCGCAGTTTAAGGGCTTGTTGCCGCTCGTGCGCGAGTACCTCGCGTTCGTGAATGTCGACATGGACACGCTCTGCACTCTCGAGACGTACCTCACGTTGCTGTCGAAGCGAGCATCGGGCGCTCTAAAAACGAATGCGCAATGGATCCGTGAATTCGTCGAGAACCACCCAGACTACCACCATGACAGCCTTGTCTCTGAAAAAGTCAACTACGACCTAATGCTGGCAATTGATCGCATCACAAACGGCAAGGACTGGGACACTGTTGCTAAGTCGATGCTTGGCGGCTGCGCATCGCGAGCGGCTGCGTAAGAAAAGCGAGCACAAAAGTATTAAAAGTATCAAATTCAGAGGACCTCTGCTGGGCACAGCTAAAAAAAAATTAATGAGCCTGAACCTGAACCTGAACCTGAACCTGGAGAAGAAACATAATTCGCACATCTCCGGAGTCTGCTGCATATACGTATATATAAACCACCCACCAACATTCTGGTAAGAGAGGGTGCTGAGAGAGCTGTACTGTAAATAATGTTAGCTTACCTTGTCCAGGAACCGTACTTAATCATTCAATGACCTTCCTAATTGTAATTGACGTCTTGCACCTTTCTAGTGCAGAGACCACTGCTTCCGCTGGTCTTTTCATTCCTGCGATTGTTGGCGCGCGCCGCCGTAAACGCCCAAACTGCTGCTGCTGCTGCTGCCGCCGGCATGACCCTCTCTCGGTCGTCATCTGACCGCGAGCGCGGTTGTGGGTGGGACATTTGTGGCCGTCTCCAAGAACGATCGAACCCTAACAAAACAAAACGCGCGACCGAATATTGAATGGTCGCTTTTCGCGCGCGCAGGCCTGCTGGCACGACCGCCCGCATTCTGGAGCGGCGACGAGCCAACCGGCCGCCACCAAGGCGGCCCGTGGAGTCTGACATAGACAGCTACGACAGCTCGTCGACAGACCAGGCCGATTCCGACTCCGCAGACGAGCTCTTTTTCCCCGAGGACACGTCGCTGCTGGCGGCGTACGTGAACCGGATCCTGCTTGTCTTGCCTGTCTCCATAACTCTGTTTATCCGCGCCTTGCCTTCTCCCGAGTTCCGCTCAAGCGCCATTGCGTGGAGCATCATTCTGCCCTTCACATCCGACATCTCTATAGACGAGGGCATATACCCGGCCCTGGTTGCCTCCTCGCTCGGATGCGAGAATGCCGTTGTTGCTCGCAATCTGTATCTCTCAATGGCGCGCTCCCGCCTCGGCTTGTTCGCCCTGGCCGTGCTCTCCGTTTATTTGGAAAACGTGCACATCCTTGTGAGCGGCGTGCTGTTGCGCACGCTCATCTACTTCGCCTCGTCGCTGGTTCAAAACAGCATCCCGAAGTCCGAGATCTCTCTCATCTGCGGCGCGGTAGTCAACGCCGTATACTATCTAACAACAACGGTAGCTGGCAGCGAAGCATTGAGCCTCTACGACCCGGCTGCCGTTGTTGCCTGTGGTCTAGCCGGAGCAATTCCATGCTACCCGCTATTCTCCTGGTTCGTGCGCTCATACCGTTCGGCACGCGGCCAGAACACGGCCACACAGTATCGACTGGCTCTGCTCATCTATGTGGTCTACTTCAGCACTGCGGGCTATCTCTTTTTCGGCATTTGCCATCCGCATAGTGCGCTCAGCCTTTGGACTGCCATATGTGAGAATACACAGCTTCTTGCTTATTGGGCATCTATACTAACGTGTGCAGGCCTGATCGCCTATTTCTGCGGTGAGTGGCTGCAACTAGACGGCCGTCGCAAGTTGTGGCACGTCTCCAGCCTCGCAATGTTTCTTCCCATATCTGTACGTGAGAAACCCTTCACAAAAATGTGTCTGGCTGTGGCCATAGTGCTCTTTGTCGCGCTTGAAATCGCCCGGGCAACTGCACTGCCACCGTTCGGCATCCCAATACACAACCTGCTGAGCTCATTCATCGATCACCGTGATAAACGTGGTCCTGCTGTTATCAGTCATATATACTTGCTGCTGGGTATCTCGGTGCCCATTTTTCTTGCAAGTTCGCCGGCAGGCCTTGTTTGCTTGGGCGTGGGCGATACAGCGGCTTCGCAAATAGGCCGCCGATTCGGCCGCGTGCGATGCTTTGGCCACAAGTCAATTGAGGGGTGTATTGCCTTCGCCGCGGCAGTATACATTGCTCTCACTCTATTCACGAACGTAACTCGGATTTGGCCTGTTGCCGTTGCAACCGCTTTGCTCGAGGCTGTTACACCAGTCAATGATAACCTTGTGGTGCCCATGTACATGCTTGCATTACAAAGTCTCGTGTCAGGCAAGGAGCAACTTCTATAGTCACAAACCAGACCAGACCCAGGTCCAAACATAAGAAAAACGAACGGCAGAACTGATCGGCCTCAATAGATCGAGCCAACGAGCGAGCGGACAATAAAATTGGATAGCTTTTTTTTTGATTATGCTTTTATATTTACATAGCAACCTCAGTTGCCTGGAATTTTTCAAGGTCATCCAGCTCCCAAATGGCCACTCCTTTCAAATCTTCCTCGTCAACAGGTTGAGCCATCCCTCGCAGGAACTTCTTGGTTGCTGCCACGGCCATATCCGTGCTGAGATTGACATCAGCATCCAGTATAGCCTGGCTGATCCATTTGGGTAGTTGGTTGCGCTTTTTAGCAAAGCGCCGATCGGCAAGAACCATGATTCCGTAGTCATCTTTGCCTCGCAATACACGACCCAGGCACTGAGCAGCATGTCGCATAGCATCGAACGACAAAAAATCGTTTTCGCGAATATTATAGTTGTTTCGTAAGAACTCAAGGCGCGCTTTGAGGATTCGTGATTCTGTGTATTGAAAAGGAACACCAATCATAATTACTGTTCTGCCATAATGATGGTCGAAATCAATACCCTCGCTCACTTTTCCTCGCGCCACAGACAACATAACGGCACCACGGCCATTACTACAAGCCGTACGGTACGTCTCTAGGGCCAACGTCGTTTCCTGTGCATCAGGTGTCTCTACAAGAATGAGCTTGTACTTCCAGACCTCATCCAAAATGCCCATAGATTGCCACATCGAAATAATTGACTCCATGTACAAGTACGACGGGAAGAATACAACCATACCATCTGGTGTGGTTTTGGCGAACTCTATCAGCAGACTTCCATAATTGCGTACAACACTAGGATCGTTTCGAATCTCAAACTGAGACGAGATAGCCACTTGGTCTGAACCCTTCGTGACTACGAGAGGCAAGAACGAGCGTCGCGACAATGACATAGTATAGCTTTGTTGCATGACCGTCGTGAAGTTCAACATCCGCGGGTACATGTCCAGCGGAGAGATAGTACCTGATGTGATAATGATACTATCAAAGCGGTCAATAACTGGTTTGATAGCAATGCTGGCATCGAGACAGGTAAATCGCAAGATCGGATTGGGAACAGTAGCCTGCTCTGTCTCGAAGGGCTCAAGAATGAGCATAAAGCCTTGTTCGTATGTGGAAACCAGCGTCGCGAATGTCACAATGTCCTTCAGACTGCTAAACTCCTCAAGGTTTGTGAGTTCCAGTGTTCGCACCAGTGAGTTAAGCCGCTCAGTACAGTACCTTAGCGGCTTCTTGTCGATATAGGTGATTTCCTTCAAATGCTTCAGAAAACTACCGGGCGTTTCGGATATGACATGCAAAATCTTCATTCGCGTCTTCAAGTATTCAATGAAGCGGCGCAAGAATGCTACGAAATGCTCGGCCTTGCGAATTGAGCCCGGAACGGCATCGGCAACTAGATCATCAGGCAGCGTTGGGTTGGACATGAATACGTCCATATCGCGGTCTACTTGCGACTGTTGCAGTCCTGCCACCAGCTTATCATATTCGGTGCGCAACTTCTCTTGGTCTGTTTGTTTGACCTTGTCTACTGCTTCGCCAAGTGAGCTAACGCCGCGATGAGCTCGCCGTAGGGCGTCCTCTGTGAGATCAATACTGAGTGACTCAATGCAGACGTTATCGATGTTGTGAGCCTCGTCAAAAATGACAATGGCCTCCTTTGGCAAATCGCGACTTACACGCTCAGCAATTTTTGGATCCAGCAAGTAATGGAAAGAGTAGATAACGAGGTTGCAGTAGGGAATCATGCGACGCACGGTGAAGTACGGGCAAGTCTTGTGCTGCTCACAGTACTCTATGAGGTCCTCGAACGTGTATACACCGGGAGGAATGTAGTTGTGCGGCTCAATCTCATACATATTTTCGTGCCAATCGCACAGGGCGCCGCCTGTTTGTTTGGCGATTCCGTTTGTTAGGCTGCGGCACTTCTCATCTACCATGGTGCCGCTTCCCTCATATCTTACAGAAGGGTTGATGCACAAGTTTTTACGAGAAGTGAGTCCCAGGCCGCGGAAGTCTTCTCTGTACCCAAGCTCCTTCTCGCGATAGTTCATGAGAGTCTGTAACTCAGCAAGAGCCTTGTCAATCTCACTCATTGTTCGCGAGCAGTACACGATCTTGCGATGGCTTGGGTAGTGCATCTGGTACGCCACAGTGACGGACAACAAGGAGACAGTTTTGCCGGTACCCGAGGGCATTTCAAGAATACTGACGCCGCCGGCATCTAAAGTCTTCTTGATGTCGGACATGTACCGGTACTGCTCCGGGTACATCTTCGGATACGGGAACAGGACCGGCAGGTCCTCAATGAAGAACTTCATTGACGGATCTACCAGTGTGTTGACGAGGCGGCGGTTCTCGTCCACAAACCGGTCCGCTAAATCAAATCACGCACGTGATCGTCGTTTGACAAACCGTAACGCGCGGCATTTCGGGGCGCTTGTGGTTGTCAGTGTGACCTTGCAGGCTGCAGCTATCAGTCATTAAATTAGCAGTCATTAAATTAGCGCCGCACGATTGCCCCCCCCTTTTGCGCCCCATTGTCATCGTCATGGACGGCACTCAATTGAATGGCAATTAATGACTCACATCTCAGTGACTATATACGTGACTCAATTAGATCGTGATTTATGTATCGCCCTATATAAAGACACATTAGAACAAGCTACTAGTGGAAGATACTAGTGGAAGATACGAGTATGTTCACAGGAATAATAGAGGCGCTGGGCACCGTAAAGTCAATCAAACAAATGGAAGTTCCTGGACCGCAGAGTATAGATAACCCGCCGCGGCGCGTAGTCACTATTGGAGATGCAAGCTCTGTCCTCGACAACTGCCGCATCGGCGACAGAATCAACGTGAACGGCGTTTGCTTCAAGATTGCTGAGTTTGACGAGACTTCGCTGCAAGTCAATGTTGACATCTCCCTATACTGGGCATCAAATTTTCGACATGTTGTACCGGGGACAAAGGTTACTCTGGAGCGGCCCGTGTCAGGAACCTCGCGGTTTGGAGGACACTTTGTGCAGGGCCGTG
Organism: Entelexis vaccinii; assembly: GCA_004125185.1. Classification (NCBI taxonomy): domain Eukaryota; kingdom Fungi; phylum Ascomycota; class Dipodascomycetes; order Dipodascales; family Trichomonascaceae; genus Entelexis; species Entelexis vaccinii. The sequence continues at coordinate 74,245 of NRDX01000033.1, read as the reverse complement.
TCGACAAAGTGGCTTCTATAGTCACAATGGATTCTAATAACGGGGCTTTGCATGTTCAATTCGAATTCCAAGCCAGAGAAAATGATATCGAGGGACTAAATATCATGAGAGGTGGGTTCATTGCAGTAAATGGCGTTTCAGCCACTGTTGAAAGAGATTGGCCAGAGAATCAATTTTCAATAGTCTTGAAAGACTACGCATCGGAGAAATTTGCGTTCAGGAACAGTAATGCAGGGGACATTGTCAATGTGGAACTGGATTTAAACGCCAAGCTTGTGAGTAGACAAGTCGAGAGCTATGTCAATTCCACAATAAAGGGGTTGGTGGATGACCAACTTTACAACCAAGTTGATGATGTCCTTGAAGACATGCTCAAGGAAAGGATTGCCAGCGAATTTGAGTACCACCTCAGTGTAAGATGTGAAGAGCTTATCCCAGAGCTCGTTCGCGAAGTAAAGCTCAAAGCACAAAAGCAATTGGATAATTGAGGTAACAAAGCCTTGCTAAGTTTATTTACAACTTCATGATTTCGAGTTATTAGTTCTAACGCGGCCAGAACAGGGCCATTGCCAGGTTAAGGCACTACATGGCGCGTCATCAACGAGCTCAATGAGCTAATGTACATAAATGCCTATTTTAATATGAGATGGAATTAGCGAATTTATACACCGAAACCGTACAGCGTGCGGCCGTGGCGCTTGAGCGCGTAGACAACATCGAGCGTCGTGACGGTCTTACGCTTGGCGTAGTCAGTGTAGTGTGCGGCGTCGCGGACAATGCGCTCCAAAAACTCACGCAGGATGTCACGAATGCTATCGTAGATGAGGAAGGAGATACGCTTCACACCGCCACGGCGTGCGAGACGGCGGATGGCCGGCTTCGTGACGCCCTGCAGGTTGTCGCGCGTGACCTTGCGGTGACGCTTAGCGCCGCCCTTTCCGAGTCCTTTTCCACCAGCTCCCTTGCCAGACATTTTGTTCTAAGTCGAAGCTAAAAATTATGAGTCTGAAGTCGTCGCACCGTCGCGCCAGTTATATGCTGCCCAATACCCAGCCCTTGCCCCAGTGCTGCATGCCAGATCCACCTCGCGACGCGTTTGGGAACTGCTCTAATTACCACCCACTTTTGACGCGAATGGCACCCGGCTCGGCGAAAAAAAGCCCGCCAAACCAAAAGGGCCAGGCTACTCTGCTCTCATTTTTCCAGAAGAGAGATGGAGGAAGCAGCCCGATCACGCCAAAACCAAAAGCAAAGCCCGTACGCGAGGCCGTAGTTGAGCTGCCCAGCCCGAGCGCCCCCGAGCCGGACCTGAAGTCGGACACGCCGACTCTGCATTCAGATGGCGTGGAGTCTCACCCGAGCCTTAGCACGCCCCTCAATTCAAGCCAAGGTATGCCCTCGAGCAGCCCAACCCGCGCGGCGACGAATCGAGGCCGCAAGCGGGCTAAAATTATTGACAGCGACAGCGAAGAAGAAATTGACGAGGACAGTAGTGACGAGTGGGCGCCATCGGCTGCGCGCGGTGTTGATGATGCCATTGAAAGCAGCGATGGCGACTTCATGGAACCTGACGTTGAAGAGGAAGCGGAATTGGAAGACGAGGAAGAGGAAGAGGAAGAGGACGATGATCGCACTCAGCGTACAAAAGCCTCGCGCACCAAATCCCGGGCAACCCCTTCTAAGCCTGCTTCTCGAGCATCCAAGAGCGTCGATGCCATCCCTGTCAAGTCTGAAGCGTCATCTTTGTCGCCAAAATCGGTTCCTGAACCTGCAGCGAACTTAAGCAAGTTCGCCAAGAGCTCGGACTACAATCCGGCGAACGCGTTCGCCGGCACGCGTACAAGCCCCCCTGCGAAGAAAGTCAGAGTTAGCGAAGACCCTGAGCGTTACAAATGGCTTCTTCACATCAAAGACGCCGATGGGCATTCTGAAGACGATCCCGAGTACGACCCTCGTACGCTGTTCGTTCCTAATAGTGCTTGGGCTAAGTTCACCCCCTTTGAGAAGCAATATTGGGAGGTCAAACAAAAACTTTGGAACACAGTCGTCTTCTTCAAGAAGGGTAAGTTTTATGAATTGTATGAAAATGACGCGGCTATTGCTCACCAGCTGTTTGATTTGAAGCTCGCCGGCGGCGGGCGCGCCAATATGTCCTTGTGTGGTGTACCTGAGTCGACATTCGATCACTGGGCCGGTGCTTTCATCGCCAAGGGATATAAAGTTGCTAGAGTCGACCAAGCTGAAACAGCGCTAGGTAAGGAAATGAGAGATACGGCTGCTAAGAAGAAGGAAGAAAAAATCATCAAGCGCGAGCTTTCCTGCGTGCTTACGGGCGGAACACTTACTGATGCTGCCATGCTGGTAAGTGACCTGTCGCAATACTGTATGGCAATCAAACAAGACGGTCTCAACTTTGCCGCGTGTTTTGTAGACACTGCCAGTAGCCAGTTTTACCTTGCTCAGTTCACCGACAAGAGTAGCGACTACCCGCTTTTAGAGACCCTTCTTGCTCAGACCAGACCTAAGGAACTTGTGCTCGCACGGGGTAACCTTGATAAGTTCGCCATCAAAATTATCAAGAATAATACCTCCGTCGATACGCTCTGGGAGATAGTTAAGCCTGATGTCGAGTTTTGGGACAGTGAAACGACGCGCCGCGAGCTGGATCTTGACTCTTATTTCGGCAGCCCTTCTAATGCACCTCAGGCACTCACTAATGCTCTTAGCAATGAACTGGCTGCATCTGCAATTGGCGGGCTGCTTTGGTACCTGCGTCAACTGAAACTTGATCTGCAGCTTCTTGGCTTGGGACAGTTCCATGATTATGATGCTACAGCTACATCTCAGGGCGCAACAATGGTTCTTGATGGCCAGACGCTGCAAAATCTAGAAATCTTCGCCAATAACTGGGACGGAAGTGCTGAGGGTACTCTGTTTAAGCTCGTTAACAAGTGTGTCACGCCTTTCGGCAAACGACGTCTTAGAAGCTGGGTTGCGCATCCTTTACAGAGGCCAAGCGATATCAATGCTCGTGCTGACGCTGTGGACATGCTCATGGCACAAGACGAAGTCGCCCGAACTTTAGTTGATAAGCTTGTAGGCCTCCCAGATGCAGAGCGCATGCTAAGCCGTGTGCATGCAGGATCTCTCAGACCTCGTGAGTTTGTACGTCTGGTCGGTGGCATAGAGAGCATGGCGCGTTTACTTTCATGGCTCAGCTCTCTGAAATCGCAGTTACCTCAAGTCGAGCCCTTCATCGGCAGTAACAACAATGATATCGAGGCCACTATAGAGCCGTGGCTGACAGCATTTGACCATGTGCAGGCCAAAACGCTTGATCTTCTCGTGCCAGAACCCGGGGTCGACCTTGAATTCGACGACACAAAGTCTGCCGTGACAGAATGTGAGGCTGCCCTACATGAGAAAATGAAGGAGTACCGCAAGCAATTCTCTTCAACTCAACTCGAGTACCGTGACAGTGGCAAAGAGATATACCTCATTGAGGTGCCATCCAAACTGACGAGCAAGGTCCCTCGCGATTGGCAGCAGATGGGTTCTACAGCCAAGTTCAAGCGATACTGGTCGCCGGAGGTTCGGCGACTTGTGCGTCAGCTTCAGGAGGCCCAAGAAGTGCATAAGCTCGCTGCTGCTGCGTGCCAACAGAAGCTCTATAGCCGTTTTTGCAAAAATTATGAGCAGTTCATGAGTGCAACTAAGACGGTTGCTGCTCTCGACTGCCTCGTAAGCCTTGCACGTACATCAGAAGGAATGGCTGTACACTGTCGTCCTGAGCTTCTTTCCACTGATGATTCTTCGCCACTTATCGAGTTCGAGGAACTGCGACACCCCATGGCACGAACAACCGACTTTATCCCAAATGACGTCAATCTCGGTGGTCAGCAAGGGGCTCGAATGTCGCTCCTCACTGGTGCTAATGCAGCAGGAAAGTCCACAGTATTACGCATGACTGGTTGTGCCGTGCTGTTAGCACAATTAGGCTGCCATGTTCCTGCTGCCAAAGCTCGGCTCACACCTGTTGATCGCATCATGACTCGTTTGGGTGCTAGCGATAGTATTTTTGCTGGAAAGTCAACTTTCCATATGGAGCTTGCTGAGACAGAACGTATTTTGAGCGAAGCTTCACCTCGCTCGCTTGTAGTCATCGATGAGCTGGGCCGAGGAGGATCTTCGAGTGATGGATTTGCCATTGCAGAAGCGGTTCTTCATCACCTAGCTACTCACGTTCAATGTCTTGGCTTTTTCGCCACCCACTATGGTACCCTGTACGACTCGTTCATCAAGCATCCAGCCGTGAAAGCCGAAAGGATGGCTATTGAGGTAAACAAAGAGAGTCGCGAGGTCACGTTTCTGTACAAACTTGAGTCTGGTCGTAGCGAAGGTTCATTTGGAATGAATGTGGCTGCAATGTGTGGGGTCTCACCAGATATTGTGGCTGAGGCGGAAAGAGCCGCGCGTGAATATGAGCATACTTCGAAACTGAAACGTTGGGGGCGTAGCCAGGAGGTACCCTTAGGTCTTCAAAGTGACTCCATTTGGTCGCTCTCACACGATGTCACCGCGAGCGCACTTTCTGACATGTTGACCATGGCGCGTTGAGCGTTGTAATATATACACATACATTTATGATTTACGAAATTTCCCTGATACGTCTTCCCTCTTATAATATAGTAGTAGTATACAATTATCAAGGCGGATAGGTGTGCCATACTAGTTTATTCGCTTGTTTGCTTGTTTGTTTGTTTGTTCTTTTAACAACGCAGCATGTAGAAGAAAATCGCTTACCGACATAAAAACATGCTACTTAAATAAATTTTTATAGTGCTCGCGCTCGCTCAACATTATTAGCTTAGAGGGAAAGCTTCTGATCCTTCAGTCATGGCAAGCTTGAGCTGAGCACGCATAACATCTTCGCTAGAGTACTCCGGCAACTTCAGATAATTCACGCAAGTCATGACACTAGGAAGGTATCGATCAAGCTCAACAGCGTCATTTTCTGGATGCTTTACGACTACCGTGAACGGTGGGTTCAGAGCTTTGAACCCTCCAATCGGCAAATGCGGTGAGCCTGTAGCAAACATGAGAAACTTCCGACGCTCAGCGCTGTCGAATGAGGCGAGCACACGAACAAGAGACTGAACAGGTACACTGTGCATACTATATCCATGATCAGCTCGGAAGGCTTCCAAAAGCGCTGCTTCGCTCCAATCTTCAGTGCGCCCGGCACCGAACAAAGCCACCAGCTCATCAATCATAAATGCATGTAAGGCTGATACTGGAATTGTGGAGCCAAATCCTTTTCGAAATGCATCAATTTGCTTGCTGATACCAGCGCCAACAACCCGGTCGACAACGCGAGCCACATAGTCAGCCGCATTATCAGCAGTGACTGCAACACCGGATCCTCCGGGAACCAATTCAATGTTACTTCCAGGAAGTGTAAAATCAATGCCCATATCAATAATGTCGCGAGGGCTTCCATTCAAGATGTACTCCAGCGAGGCAGCCAACTGGGCGTCAACCCTACGAAGTGTCTCGAGAGTCGGTGGAGAGCCCAACACAATTGCGAAGAACGCAGGATTGATTCGGAAGTCTAGAATTCGTTTATCCAGAAGCGCGCGAGCCATAAGACGGCCGATACCTTCAAATACTCGCAACCCTAAAGAACTCGGATCTTCGGCGGCCGGGAAGATACCAGTCGGAGTATCGCTCCATACTCCGAGATCTGGGTTTGATAGCTCACGACTAGCAAGAGCGAAAAATTCTTGAGTAGGACCACGTCCGGTTCCTTCCTCACCATAAAACATCACGTCAAGCACTGCCGGGTTTTTGCAGCTCATTTCGAGCAATCTCAGGGCCCCCTCTAGAAGCTTGTCACGATACAAGCGGTACTTCTGACGCCGATGACGTCCAAGCATACGCTCGTCATCATCTGGTTCACCGCCGGCATCATCACCGCCGTCACCATCGCGATCCTGCATTTGACGTAAAAGGCGAAGATTCCGACCCAATCCACACGAAGTCAGCTGTACAAAATGCAGACGTGTGCGCAGAGGATAGAGAAATGGAGCTTGTAGCACTGTATCGAAGGTCCACTGAGGTAGTAACGATGCAGTGACAATAAGGCAGTCAGCCATTTGCCGTGTAAGCTTCGCGGTTAGTTTCGAGTTTTGAAACACTTGCCAGGGCACTGGTTCGTTTCGGGCCTCGTTTTCTTGGGCTAAAATCGCTAACAACTGGATAGCCGCACCCAAATCGCCATGTCGTGAGAGATCCGGATCAGGCTTAGATGCAGCCTGTTCCGCTTCAGATGTGCGCTCAAATTGAATATGGGGTATTTCGTGACTGTTGTGATTGAGCTGGTTATATACAGCTTTCAATACAGACACGTCTGATGGGACTCGTTCTCCACCAACATAAAACGCGAAGTGATTTGCCTGTCGTTGTTCTGCTTCAACTATACGCCGCGAAGCAAATTTCTCACGCAGGAAGTCACCTATCACGCGCAGAGTGGCTACCGATGGCACAACCACAACCCAACCAGTGTGAGGGTCGTCGCGCTTGCTGACCCGTACCTTTTCAGTACGGCCTATAGCCTCCTCCAATACTGGCGAAGTGTGGCCAGGAGCCAATTGGAGCTGAAATCGCTCTAGCCGCCCCACCGCGCCTTGAAGAAGTGACACTAAGCCCGAGCTCAGATTTTTTCGCAAGGCGTGCTCACCAGCTTGCTTCAGTGCATCAAGCAGTCCTGCTCTTAAAAGCTCTGGCAAAGGGGCCTCTGCTAATCCAGCAGTGTTAATATTGCCTTGCCTAACATTCTCAAGCAGTTCAGTGTAGTCGCCCACGACCATCTGGGTGCGAAGCTGAGTTAAAATGCCTTTCGCAAGATACTCCGCGACAGGCTTAAGGTTGTCTGTAGCTGAGTACGTACCTGAAGGCTCTGAATCACCACTAAGATCTTCAAGGTCTGCGCTGATACCAGTCGCCGAGAGCTCTGCAAGTGTTTCTGGATCATTAGCAAGCTCCCAGGCTAGGTCTAGTCCCCCAATGGTGAGAGCGAGACTGTCGGCACCCTCGCCTACTACTTGTGCCGCAAAAGAGGCCAGCTGCAGCTTGTTAACTAGTTGAGGGAAATCAGTAGGATGAGCGGCAGCGGTTTGTACAATCACCAACAGAGCCAGCTGTCTCACAGGCGTATTAGTCGTGGCTCCATATATTGACATGGCAGTGGGTATAGCACTGAAAGCATATTCTCGGACTTCGTCCGGTGTTAGGTTAACATCGGGATTTGATGCTGGTTTTCGGTACGGACCAGTGAACGGGCCGACCGGCGGCGGTGGCGGAAGAAGGACTTGAAGAAGCTTCAGGCCACTGAATAGGGTCTCCTTTGGCGTGGATAAGAATGCGGCAAAAGGGTCTTGGGTACCTTGGCTCAGAGTGGCCGCCACAACCGATGCAAGAGCGGGGCGAGATTGCACGTACTCGGGGCATCGAGAAGCAATATGACTGCAGGCGCGCAATACGCGAGATACGTGGGGCGTTTGCGGCGAGATGTAAGATACAAGAGTTTCCCACATTGTGTGGGAAACAACTTCTCTGAGATCAGACTCGGGGGGTGAGCGTTTCGCGATGGCGCTGACAAGCTGGCATAACGTGCCCACAACGAGTTCACTGGGCGGGCTCGGAAGTGCAGCCAATAGCTCGTGAGCCGGGCCTAATGTTGAGGCCGAAACCGCATGAGCGCACGCATCCACAGCGCCGAGAATTTGCTTCTGAATATAAGAGCCTCCGAAGAAATCCATTATGTTCAGACACGGCAGGAGACACCCTGACTCAAGCATTAATTTTGGCTCGATTACAGCGAGAGGCTTGAGCACTTGGATGAGATGCTCTACAATATCGATAAACTCCAAGTTCTCGAACGTCTGTCTTAGAGCTGGCACAATGCCAGCATTTATGAGAGCTCGTAAAGAACCTTCGTAGCCGTTGTCGACTAGGTGAGCAATAGCGCGAGCGGTTTTCACGAGCACCTCACTATTCTGAGACTGCTGCAGCAACTGAACCAGTGAACGCGAGACGTTTTCTACCGGGAACGCCGGAAGCTCCATCATCCCACTTGGAGACATTATTAGAATGTTGCTGAGTTGGTCGAGCGCGCTAACGATCTCCGAATCACTATTGCTCTTTAGCATGGTCATTATGCGCCCCATACGCGGGTCAATCAAGTCCAATCGGCCCAATCCACCATCGACAGGGAACATGCCACGCAGAGCGTTCATTAATGGGTGGCGGCGAATATTTTCATCGTTCAAAGCGTTTTCGTTAGGTAGATTGTGTAGCTGACGGTGGATATCGAGTAAGCCCTGAATGCCAGCGCCGATTCCCGCATCCATTTCGTCGCCGCCGTCCTCCTCGTCCTCGTCTTCATCTTCATCATCTTCGTTGTCATCACCCTCTTCATCTTCCTCGCCATGGAGATTGCCGAGTTCGCCAAAGCGGCCGTGTATTCCGAAGGAATTTAGGCCTGCCGGGAAGCCAGCGTTTGCGTAGAACTCGTCCTCATCCTCATCTGGGTCGTCGCCGTCCTCGTCGTCGTCCTCTTCCTCATCTGCGACGTCCACGTTCCAGACCCGCGCAAGGTGCGTATGGCCCGAGTTATCGCCAATGTCTGCCTCGAAGTCCTCGTCTGCAGCGTCGTCCAGGTCTTCGTGGATTTCATTGCCAAACTCGTCAAGGTCGCCATCCATGTCGTCGAGTTCATTTGCGTCGGCGTCGTCCACAAGCTGGACGGGGTCTGGCTCGGGCGTCTCCCTGCCTTCTTCTGGATTCGTACTCCAAGCCGGGCGTAGGGGCATGGCCGCTATGTATCAAGAAGATATGGAGACGAAGACCGCGATGGCGTTTCAAGGTGGGCTGCTGTGGGTGGCCATAATGCCCTTACCCTCACTTAACCTGTCCGCGAAGCACAGCAGGCGGTCACATGCGCGTCGCCAGCGGGCATTGTTAGCGGGCGCTGGAAACGAGGGCTGCTGCTGCTGCATGCGCATCTCAAAGCTGCTCTGAGTAACCCGGTAGCGCCGAGGCCCTCCACCAACACCGCCAAACCGCCGCCGCCGTCACAAAGCACAGCAGAGTAGAGCAGAAGCGGTGGCTACTTTATGGCATTGCGAAGAATTAAATTTATATAAAGCTCGACTAACTTATTTAAGGGCCGTTGTGCGGCTGGGTGCAGCAGATGCGGCAGGGACAGCAGCCGGCTGGCGCTGCGTCGCTGGAGGTGACAGACTGGACGCCGGCGGCTTGACCACAAGGCCCCAAAAGAGCTGTGTGACAAAGCCCGTGAGTAAAAACAGAGGCACTGTGTAGGCAAATTGCTCCCTTGGGGCGTGCGGGAACAGCAGGCTGGCCAACAGCAGCTGTGACGCGCCGCCCGCTAGCTGCGGAACCGTAATGAACAGTTGCAAAATGGTTGGCTTCACGCTTAGCCACATCAGTACCGCAGTTCCTCCCAAGCAGCCAAGAAGCGCCGCCCAAAATCCAACTACGCGGAACCAGCTCAAAGCCATATCCTCATACGGAGTCTGGCCGCGCCACACCATGCAGGAGGCAGCCAGCAGGATGAGGTCAGACATTACCGAGCTTCCGGCTGCATCTGATGCTATGGCTCGAAGCTCGGGCCGCTGTAGCACTGAAGGCAAAAGCAGAGCCGCAGTCGTAGCTGCGGCTGCTAGTGCATACAATCGTGACGACGAGGCATCGTTCAGCGCAGCAGCAGAGAGTAGCACTGCGCACCCGACATTCAGTAGGTTGATTGACCAGAGAGTCAAACGCGACGTGCTGCGGCGCTCAGCCGTGCTCAGCATCGACATCGAAGTATGTATGTTGCAAGCCGGTGATCCCAACCCCTAACCTCGCGCATGTACTTTAGCCCAGATGCTAATTACTCGCCCTGCAGATGCGGTGGACATGGCGACAGAATAAAGCAACGAGTTTTCCCTCCCCTGGTCATTGATTAACTGTTACCTCACAGCGTTGATATACATATAATGCCTTTTTTTTCCTCTTATAATTCAAAAGCTCGCTCGCGATAATCCACGGCTAGTATGCCCTGGCCTTGAACTCATAGGCCTATAAGCTCCGGTAATAAGCCTGCAACAGTCGGAATCCCCTCTAGTTGGAGCAGTTCTTTATTGAACTCAACCTCGATGGGGACCTGTATTTTGTGAATACCAGAGTCCTTGGTTCGCACCTCGAATACAAGGCTGTGCATCATGCTAACAAGTGAAAAGGAATATCCCACGGGTATGATAGTCCGCCCCCAGTTTCTGAACGAGACACGAAGTTGACTTCTAGCCCTAAGCAGTTTCTGGGTATGTTGTATAATGGTAGGATACGACTTTGTAGATGGTTTTTTGATCACTTTGTGCTGAATGTGCACCTCTGATTGATAGCTTGCTGCCACTGAGTCAATGTTCACGTCTTCGGTTGCGTAAATCAACAAAGTAGCGTTGAAGGTCCTTGGCGGCTGTACCGATTCTGGTACATCAGCTAACACAACTATGAGGTGGTCGAACATGAATGCTTTTTCCCTGGCTTCAGGTTGCTTCAAGAGAGGCAACGGCGGGTAGACCTTTAACAAAGTTCGTCCTTGAGTTAAGATATCTACTTGTGTTGTGTCTACAGAGGTATCTGTTTCCGTCCAAGCGCATAACGACCACTGTACGCGACCTATAACGTCAGAGTCGGGGTAAAAAAACCTGCCTGTAGGCGGACAACCTGTCGAATTGCCCCGCAGTTTTAGCGCGAAGGGGAACTTTTGCTTCTCTAAAGCATTACTAGAGGGAATGATTGGAGCATCAAGAATATTAAGTTTGGAACTGTAATGCAGATGCCAGGTTGTCTTGGTCATGTTGATCGTCAAGGATTCGACACAACTCAAGCTGAGCATAATTCTCGATATCTCAATCATTCGTAGCCTCGGCACATACTCGACTTCGCCGCTAATTGTGTCACCTACTGTATATTCATCATCAGAATTGACGTGAATTGAAAGTGGACTAAATCTTGTCCTGACAAGTGATAATTCTCCGCTGTAAACTTCGTTCATTGAAACCAATGGTGATATGATTGGTAAATGTCTTGTTAGTATATATTAGGTACATAAATTCTATTTTGATCGCATACTTATCAAGTACACACTAGATATACCGAACTAAGTATGTATTATCCTCAGCCTGACTACGCGATAGACGGCCGTACGTGAGCTTCTTTGAGGTCAATGCTGACGCCGTGCTATATCTTAAAGCAGTGTACCAGGCACCTCACTTACTCACTATGGTACTTTTTATAAGTCGAGCATTACGTGTGTAGCTAGAGGAAAGATAGTGAGCAGCCATCATAGAGCTCAGGTATAAAACTCGTTGATTTTTCTGATAAAAAACGATAATGCTTGGTGGGTAGCACTTTACGCCTTGTCTTCGCCTGGCCAATTCCCAGACCACTTTCAGAGCAAGAATACAAGTTGAGACATCTCAAATATCTATATATTGTTATATTGGCAGTAACGGCTTGTAAGGCCATGCATATATATGGGTATACATATCTGTTCTTCTTTATAACCGCTTTCAAACTGTTTAAGCTGTAAGGTAGGTCAGATTCATTTCAATGTGAGCGTGTAGATTTGCAATCAATGAGCGTGTGTTGGAAGTTATCTGTGACACAGGTTAATTAGTGATCCAAGGTTGTAAATTCACTCAAAGTGTCAGCATATGCTTACTTAGCTCTTAACGTACGCGAACCTTTGTGAGAGCATTTACGAAACTACCAAGCTAGGTCCACAAGCGCTCACAATAGCGATACCCATGATCATGATAACGTAACGTACATCCTAGGTGAGTGGGCCATCCATCAGAAGGGGCCACCCTATCATGTGATGGGACAGAATCCTTCAAAAAGTCTAGATATCGAGAGCATTAAGTAAATATAAATTGAAGGCCTGGAAGGGGCGTTCGGATGCAACAGTGTGACAATGTATAGACGCATTTAATAAGTCAATCGCACTGTTGATGCCCCCAGTTCTTCCTTCAGTTATATGTATCACATAATCGGTGGCCCCTTCAGATGGGTGGCCCCTTCACCTAGGATGTACGTTATAACTACCGGAATCGGATCATTGTTAGTAAACACATCTGTCGGAGTAGCTGGTAATGTGACCTCTAATATGGTTACAGATTACGGACTATCCAGCAGACAGAACACGTGAAGGGAGTCGTTCAGGAACGTGATTACTAGCAGACAGCTCAGTGCCATCTACCAGAGACCAGTTAGTTAGGATCTACGTTAGTTTAGCCATTTAATGCTCAGAGGGTATCACGTGGAACTGCTCTCCCTGACAACATCACATTAATGATGACATATGTAGTAACGCCCTGAAGGTAATCTATAGGGGTGGCATTCAAGAATGCGAGAGGCTCACAGGCATCAAAAGAGGTCATTTAGGTATGCATCTTGCGCTCCTATGGTCCCGAGATGCTCATATAAGACTTTTGAATATCCTGAGATGATCAAAACTGCGCGAGCCAAGCACCTAACAACTCAATCTTGATGACTACAAATAAGGATGCTGTGGCTTGATCCGGCGGTTCGATCGGCGGTTCGATCGGCGGTTCGATCGGTGGTTCGATATCATCTGGGAAAACGTGTTAGTTTTATAGTTACAACCATCGCTTGACAAGTTGTTCGTTTACTGCCTTTTTACTTTAGCCCCCACAAATATACTGAACATGGATCGCTGGCACAACCTCTCGATCGCAGCCATATTTTACACTGCTGAATTATCCTTACTGGCTAAATTCATCGAAGCCGTCAGTAAGAACGCACGTTTCCATCAAGCGCTCAAATTGACATTACATCACTTAGCGATCGCTCAAGTTTTCTTTTCGATCGGCTTTATACAAATCATTCAGAAGGAGACTGGCTGTCATAACCACGTCTCTTGGTGGTCAGCACTTTGCGCCGCTATCAGCTTGTTTCTTTTCGTGGTGACATTCTATCTTTGGCACTATGCGGAATGGGTACTTTCATGTCACTCGATAAATGAACCGCCGCAGTGGCCGATAGAGTTAGTGTGGCCTTGGCAAGTAAAGCTTCTCGGCTTCCTTAAGAAAGTGAGCAGTATTTTGATCACTCCTATTACTTCCCTGTTTTGTATGGCAAGCAACGGTATCCTCGTTCTCAAGATTCGCCTGTTGCGGCTGTTAGTGGGCACTAAATTCGTCTCAAATGGATTTCTCTGCTCGCAGCTCCTAAAGTTGAATAAGGAGCGTCGCAAATCCGACATTTGCAATCATTTGAAGCGTCTGAAATATTTGGTGAATACTTTGAAAGTTGATTTCCATCAAACGAGTTCCCCTGGCGTTGGCAACAGTACGTTCGAGAACGATTGGTTGGAGATGGGGGGCATGATCAAAAGAATTACTGATTTATCCTTGCCAGAATTTCAAGAAACTAGAATTGAAAACCTAGACTTTGGTGATTGGATCCATATAACTCGGCTCCTTCTCAAACTTGGCGAACACCCTCACAATAGTCTCATTGCGGGATCCCAAAGATGGATAAAAGCCGTCACCTTGTTATCACTTTTGAAAACCGAAACTGACAGTTATAATGGCGATTTTTTTTCTTATGGCCATGTTGATCTACCGACTTACAATGAACCCTGAGACACACGCAGCTATTATTATTGTTATAAGATACCCTACCTTAGTCTAAATGGTGCCAGGTATTACATCTCATGTATTCGGTCCTGAGCACTCCAACAAGTTGCAAATCTATAAGGACACCTGATCCTCTATGAAGATGTTCAGGCAAAGATTGATCTCTAAGGGTAGCCTGCTCTCGCAAATCCAGCTCGCTCAATATGTGATAGCGATGGCTCTATCTATGCTTTCACAATAGAGGCTGTGGCCAAACCGCGATTTCAAAATGCGTTTTACATGTTACAGCGGAGAAAAAAGTGTAAGCTTCTTAACTCCCTGGGTATATTTATGTCAGTATTAGACTAGACCTTGTGACGTGCTAAGACAAATAGTAAATCACCTTCATAGAAAAATAACTTTTAATGAATTTCAATACTCAGCATTGGAGGAAGAAGTAAACGCAATATCTACAGGAAAATAAGCCTCATCATTTTCCATACCCTCTATTGACACGACAAGATCATATGAGACATCCAAATAATGCGTTCGGAAAGCTGGAGGCGTTACTTTTGACAAATGACAGCGATAAAACGTGACCGGTAAGCATGTGCCGGCTTCGGTTTGAGTTAATTGAACTGAGTGCCCCAATAGTTCTCTCCTTGTAGAGAAGCAGTGAGGAGAGTTGGTTAGCTCGTGCATTCTTTGCTCAAGAAAAAGCCGTACGCAACAGATAAAGAGTTTTTTGTGTGTCTGTATATTGAAATGAACATCGAACGAGTCCAATTTTTGAGGCAGACTTTGAGGTGCTTCAACCAAAGTGACTCTCAGAAGTTCAGACCTTCTCTGTGGTGGCCTTGGTAAGTCGTATACAGAGCTGTTCCAAGGCTCTGGATTATGGAAGTGAGGGTGAACGATTACCTCGGAGTAGTCCTGCCGCTGAACTTCAGTGTATCCTCCACCTACATCCAGCTCCAGCCTTGCAATGATACTCCACGTCACGTCAATGTTTATAGAATCTGTAAGAGTGGTAGGCGGACTTCGGATGGATCTTTCATCTAGTTCGAACTTGAAAGGACGTGCGTACCATCCAGCTAGCTCGGCATTATCTGAAGAGCACTGTGTCGAGGTGAATATGCGAGTCAATTGCCTGAGATGTGTGACCGTCCAACCCATAAATCTTTCTGCGCAATCCAGCTGTACAACGACTCTAGAAATGGATTCTTGCTGCTCAGGAATGTAAAAAGAGACATTCCCATAAATTGAGTCACCAGTAGTATATACCTTATCCTTCCCGCTAATATCCAGCACTAAAAGTCGGGATTTCTCGTCTTCAAGGAATTCGTCTGGCTCCATAAAAAGTGTTTGAAGAAAACCTAGCTTGGATGGCCTGCAGCTTTAATGTGAACTAAAATCATCTAAGGATTACTTTTGGCACTATTGTCTGCGTGCACCATTTCCGAATCTTACCGAAAGCAGCATTGAATTACTTTAAGTGCGTGTAAGAACCACTTGCCTAATGGCCCATTCGGTAACTTGTGTAGTATCAGGCCCCGATTGAAGCACTAGGAACGTCAATGACTTCGAGGAGCTGGTGCCTAATCGCTGATATCGTACTCCTCTTGAATGTCATTTTCTTCCAGACTCTGTTTGTATAGCTCGAGTGCTGGTGGATAGATCTCATCACAAATTACGCGGGCAATCTCTGAATTTTCGTCTCTGTCATCCTTCTTTTCTGTTGTTGTGTACTCGAACCATGTGAAAAAGCTCTCTTCACCACCCCTTTGGTGCAGGTCAAGCAATGATTTTCCCTTCCATGTGATCGGCGTTGGTTTGAGCGAGTAATAAAACTCCTCCTCTGAATTCCAGACGAGCTGCTTGCGTAGCCGCTGAGCAGCAAAATACGGATTATCTCCAAAAGCGAACTCTATTGACACATTTCGTGAGTTTTGCGGGTCCCATTCAACCCACAATTCCTGCAGCGCATCAAACACGAGCGAGTCCTCGTAAGTTATATAGGGACTCAAGAGCTCGCTTGCTTCGAGCACGCTCGGCCAGAACCGCGGCGTGGCAGCAACAAACTCGCGGCGCTTTGCGTAAAAAGGCTTCAGCAGAGATAGGCTGTAGTCATACACCTGTCGGTCGATCTTCTCCTGCTCCTTGATCAATTCATCCATGGTTGCGTAAGACTATTTGCGCTCGTGCGCATTCGTGCGGCGTTTGTTTTGAGCTCGTCGTCCACCAAAAGGGAAGAAAGAAAGGTGGAAAGCGTGATAGATGCCTACTGTGTGTGCGCGCGCCCTTGCCCTTAATGTCAGGGCACGGGTGTGTGTATCGGGAGGTTTAGAGACGCGTCGCGTCGTTCTTTTGGCACGAGCAGCTGGAACACAACAGCAGTTTCCCGCGTTCAGCCATGGGTCTTCAAAGGCTGCAACTACACAACTTTAAGTCGTACGCCGGGGACACCGTGCTCGACCTCGACGGCACCAGCTTTGTGTCTGTGGTCGGGCCTAATGGAAGCGGCAAGTCTAATCTGCTGGATGCTGTTTGTTTTGTCCTTGGCATGGCACCCGCACAGCTGCGCTGCACGCGCCTTACAGAGCTGTGCCACTCCGGTTCCTCAAAAATGTTTGTGGAGGCCACGATTGATATCTACGGCCACGTCCAGGTATTCCGTCGCACACCAAGCACCTACCTCGTGGATGGCCAGCGCGTTTCCTCTGCAGAGTATGAGCAACGTTGGTCTCGCTTGAATGTGTTTCCTCAATTGATGAACACTGTTGTTTTGCAGGGCGACATCGAGAAATTGGCTGGCGCTGCCCCGAGCCAGCTTGCCACCCTCGTGGAGTCACTTGAGGCAGTTGAATCTACGCAGACCGAGTCTGACTTTGCTGATTTGCGCCGCGAGTACGAAACAGCTCGTGAGGCCTTAAACAAAGCTCGTGCTGCGGCACATGCTCATTCGTCAGAGCGCGACAATGCCCAGGACGCAGTCGATGAGTTTAGGCAGCTCCGTAGCGCGCGCGCCTTACATGACAAGTTGACAGCAGAGCTCAACGAGGTCAGAGATCAACGCACTACGCTCATGGAGCGGGCGAGGCGCGCAAAGTTGGCTGACTTGAAGCGGAAGTTGGCGGAAGCGCGCACACGGGTCGAGGAAGCGCGATCAGAGGCCCGTCTTGTTACCCATGACAACCGTACATTGCGTAGTGACTATGCTAGGCGGCGCCGCGCAATGCAATCAGCGCGAGCTCAAGAAACAGAGGCCCGTAATCTCTTATCCCAGACCGAGTCTCAGCAAACACCGCTGACCCATAAGATTGCAGCGCTGGAAGCAGAGCAGCGCGTCTTGGCTCCGGAACTTTCGCTCGCAAGTGAGTCGTTGAAAGCTGCTGAGGTAGAGCTCGAGGGTGCAGAGCGTGCGCTACATCTCTTGGCTCGCGCTGAAGACCAGGCACGTAACGAGGATGAACGAGCTATTGGTGTCGCTCCCGAACTGCGACAGTTGTGGAACGACCTCGAGAACAAGTTCAGTGAGTCCCATTCGACTGAATTGGAGAATGTCGCTGACGCTCAACACCGTGTGGACGCCAGTGGGCTTGCAGTAGAGAGCCTCGAAGTGGCCATTCAAGCACATAGCGATGCGCGCGATGCAGCTGAAACACGCGTGCGAGAGTTCGAGGCCAGAGTTGCTCAGGCTGAGGCCCACGTCGATGAGCACGAGGCGCGCACGGCATCTTTTCGTTCACAGCTTGAGCAAGTGACGAACGAGCTAGCTGAGGTTCGCTCTGAAATCTCTGATCTACAACCTCGTCTCGTGGCAAACACGGAAAAACTGCAGCGAGCTGGTGGTAATAAGGCTGTGCACGAAAAGCGACGGCGCTTGGTGGATTCTGTGGACCGGATGAAACGCAGCCTACCAGGTGTTCTGGATTTACTAGGAGATCTGGTGATTCCGTCGGAGTCGCAATTCCAAGCGTCACTTGAACGCGCCTTGGGACCCCTTGCTGATGCTGTAGTTGTGGACTCGGGCGAGACAGCTATCAAATGTGCCAAGTTGGTGCGCGAACAGCGTTTGGGTGCGTTTACCTTCATGCCTGTCTCAGATCTGGAAGTCAGCGGTGTGGATGCCGTTCTGCGAGCACGTCTGCGCACATCTGGAGTTGAAGGCGCCCGTCTACTCATCGACAGCATATCTGTTGACTCGGCGGCGCGCCCGGCCGCGGCTTATGCACTCGGGAGCTCCGTTGTTGTGCCAGACATGGATGCAGCATTGAGACTTCGCGATCTCGGCTTCTCTGTTCGCTTGATCACACTTGATGGTAGCGTTTTGAGTCCTAATAACCTCATGAGTGTTATGCCCGGAATGGCGAGCACAGCGGCCTCAGATCGAGCAATTGCCGCTCTAAGTCGTAAGACAGCGCAGTTGGTTGAACGTTTGAAGGCAGCTTCAGCTCGCGAGCCAGATTTGGTTGATCATGAGGCCGAGCTCCTGAGTCGCATTGATGCGGGCATAAAAGCTCAGGAGGCCGCAAAGCGAGATGCTACCATAGCACTAGAGCAACTCGCAAGTGCTAGAAGAGAAGCTGATCACTTGGCTGAGCCCATTGACGCGGAATCACAAAAGCCCACTGCCCTGTCGAAATTGGAAGCGGACGAAGCTGAACTGCAGGCATACAAGCGTGCCTTGAGTGCCTCGAAAGCAGAATTCTTCAGTCCGTTTTTGGCGGAAGCCGGAGGCACGTTGGCTGACTGGGAGCCTGTCTTTGACCATAGCACAACACGTCAAGCAGAGCTTGATCGAGAACGAGCTACTCTGAATGACCGCTTGGAATCAAGCAAGCGTAGGCACCATACAGCGCGAGATGTGGTTAGAGATATTGAGCGGCGCGAAAAGGTGCTTGCATCTGCACGTCAAGCAGCCGTAACAGAACTGGAGGAGCTTGAGAAGGCGACCCGAGCTGCTACGGCGAAGCTAGAAAGGGCAGTGGCACGCATGCGTGAGCTCAAGGCCGAGGCGGAGTCCAAGAGTGATGAAGTGGGCCAAGCTGAAGTTGCCATGGATGAGGCTAATGAGCGTTTAGAACAAGCTGAACAGAACGAGAAGCGGGCGGCTGCAGAGCTGGATGCCGAGAGGCTTGCTGAGCGGCTCCGAAAGAAGGCGCGATTGAATGCTGATGGCTCTGCGGATGTTGAAAGCGCGCGTGAGGATGACCAGGCTACGAACGAGTCCTCGAGTCCTAATACGCAGGTCGATGGCGAGGAAAGCGATAGCGAGGCTGAAAGCGAGGATGAGAGTGAAGGCGAGCTTGAAGATGAGAGTGAAGATGCAGATGGGGATGTATCTATGGCTGATGCTGCCTCAACGACAGTACTCTCTGTGCAACAGCTTGAGGATCGCATACGTGAGATTGAAGCTGAGCTTTCCACACTCAACGTTTCTGAGGACTTTGAGGCTTATCTTTCGCAAGCGGCCGAACGGTATTCTCAGCTAAATGAAGAAGCTGCTGCTCATCGTGACGATAGTGATGAGCTCCGGGAACGTCTCGAATTGTTGAGAGGACGTCGTGCAGCCAAATTCGACACAGCCCTCGACGAGCTGCAGGGCAGTCTCAACGAAGTGTACGCAGAACTCGTCGGTGTGAACGCACAGGCCGTGCTCACGCCAGTAAACCCTGACGAACCGTTTGAGGGGGTTGAGTTTGCCATTATGGCTCCCGGGAAGCCATTTGCTCCCGTCACGCAGCTGAGTGGTGGTGAGCGGTCTATGGCAGCGCTGGCGCTGCTTTTTGCATGCCAACGACTGCGACCGGCGCCGTTCGTGGTGCTTGACGAGGTCGATGCTGCACTTGATTTCATGAACGTGGCGAACGTGGCCCAGTTCATTCGTAACCACTCGAAGGCTACACAGTACATCGTCGTATCATTGAAGCAACGGCTTTATCAACGTGCAGGGCACCTTGTGGGCGTGTATAAACACGAGCTGAAATCGCGGCTTCTCACCGTCGCACTGTGAGCCCCATAGCTAAGGATTCCATATTCATACATATTTATAAGAATCATTTAAAATAATAAATCCACTAATGCTTTGAGGGCTCTATACACCAACCATGGTTCTAATAAGATTTATTTTTGAAGAGAAAAGCTATTACTCTCTGGTTTACGCCTAGGACTTGGTAGAAGAGTACTGAATGGGTGTGGTTGTGAGAGGGCTAATTAATTAGCTAGCTAGCCAGAGAGCTTGTGATCGCAGGGCAGAAATTCGCACTAACCCTTAGCTGTTGCCGGGATACTGTCAGCTTCTCTGAAAAAGAAGTCCTATACAATATCAAAAATATTTAGGTAGTCGGGCAGCTTCGGCCATTGAGAGCTAGAAAATGAAGCTCGACACCTCGCATATGCGATACTTGAGCAAGAACGACTTCCGTGTACTTACTGCAGTAGAGATGGGTTCGAAAAACCACGAGGTGGTGCCGACGCCGTTGATTTTATCGATCAGTGGGCTGCGGAACAATGCGATTCTGCAGAAATCCATTCAGATATTGACAAAGATCAACCTTCTGCATCGCGAGAAAAACGTCAAGTACGACGGCTATGAGCTCACATACCACGGATACGACTACCTGGCACTGAAGGCCATGGTGAACCGCGACTCGATTCTGGCATTGGGCCAGCAGATTGGCATTGGCAAAGAGTCTGATATCTTCACAGTTGCAAACACAAGCGGTCAGCAGCTGTGTCTGAAGGTGCACCGGCTGGGCCGCGTCTCGTTCAAGGCGGTCAAAAACCAGCGTGACTATTTAGGAAAACGCCAGAGTGCAAGCTGGATCTATCTGTCTCGGCTCTCAGCCCAGAAGGAATGGGCGTTCATGAAGGCGCTTCACTCCGCGGGCTTCTCGGTACCCACACCAATAGATCAGAGCCGTCACCATGTTGTCATGTCGCTAGTGCAAGGCACGGTACTGCGCAAAGTCACGGAGCTGGACGACGCGCCGCGCGTATACTCTCTGCTGATGGACTTCATTGCTGCGCTGGCGAACCATGGTCTTGTGCATTGCGACTTCAACGAGTTTAACATTATGATATGCGAGTACGATCCGGAGTCGCCCGAGTCCGAGGTTGTTGTCATCGACTTCCCGCAGTGCGTGAGCATCGACCACCCGAACGCACAGGAGCTTTTCGAGCGCGACGTAAACAGCATCCGGCATTTCTTCTCCGCTAAGTTTGGCGTTGAGGGTGACTACCCGCGATGGGAGAATGTGCAGCGCGAGGCTCAGCTGGACTTGGAGGCAGACGCCAGCGGAACCGACCGGCGAGCCATGAAGGAGCTTGAGAAATACCAGCGGATGATCGAAGAGCAGAGTGCTGAGGGCCAAGGCGAGGAAGTCGACAGCGACGTCGACGGCTCCGAGGAAGATGAGGAAGATAGCGAGGTTGATGCGAGCGAGGAAGAGGACGAGCAGAGCAGCGAAGAAGAGGAAGAGTCTGTCCTCAACGAGCGCATAGCCCAGCTGAGCACCTAGTCTCTTAAGTTATTTATATCTGTAATTGTGTATATATGGTTGCTTTTTTTGCTGTGCTTAAAGCGCGCTGCACTGCAAATATACAATAAGCACATCATCGAAGCCTAGCTTTCGTACCTACTACTACTACTACTACTACTACTACTGCTACTTAATTACTTACTTAGCCTATCTCAGCGCTGCCGCCCTTTACGTTTAATTCAGCCAGCATATTCGCTCGCGAGAGCCTGGAGGACGCGCGCTGGTTAGGTCTAGATGGCTGCTGCCCCGCCAGCAGTGCAGATCGGAGTTCTTTTGGGCGCAGGGCCACGGCTCAGCCCCGGAACGCGCTCCAAGCTGAAGCTACTCATGAAGGATGTGTTCGAGCTCGCTCAGTTGCAGCTTGCGAGCGCTGAGCTTCAAAATGACCTTGATCTAGTAAACATGGCGGAAACGCTGACGAAAAGGCTCGAAGATTCGGATTTCACGAATGCGGGCCGTGGCAGCGAGCTGACTCTAAGCGGGAATGTGGAGTGCGATGCCACGATGGCTCTCTGCAGTCAAGAAGGCGAGACTATTGCCAGCTGTGGTGCAGTGCCAGACCTGCTGAACCCGGCTTCGTTGTGTGCCGCACTGATAAGACAGCAGCTGGATCCGCGGCCGCGTCCGCGCTCGGTGCCCAATTTCCTCGTTGGCAGTGGCGCACGTGAATATGGGCTCCGGCTGGGGTTATGCAGGGGTAATGTTGCCACCGAGCGCGCTACAGAGACGCGCCAGAAGTATCTCGGAGCGTCGCTCGAGGCAGAGCCAGATCGGTATGTCGATACGGTCGGGCTGATTCTCGTGCACGGCAAATCCATTTGTGTGTGCTCGAGCTCGGGAGGCCCGATCTTGAAAGATGATGGCCGCGTGGGGCCGGCAGCGTTGTTTGGATGCGGGGCGTTCACCACTATGGGCTCGGCAAGTATCTGCTCCGGCTTTGGTGAGGACATAAACACGACGCGGCTAGCACAAAGGGCGGTTTTGGAATCAGACAGAGACCTAGCAGACGTAATGCAAGGGCTGTGGAGTCAGCGGCTGCAGCACGAGCGAGCCTACTTTGGCGTTGTTAGAGCCGTGGTCACGCCTTCAGGTACAGCATTTGAGTGGCAGCACACTACGGAAGGAATGGTATGCGGATTTGCGCGAGTCAGTTCCAGCCGGGTTGAGCACCACCATTTAGTATCAAGCACGGAGCCGCAGGGCGGCGGCGTGCATATGTAGAAGAACAGAAACTAAGAGCTATGAATAGGGGTTAGCCGCGCTGCAAGTTTAAGTGCAGTAATAGCGGTCGCCAAAGTCACCGAGGCCAGGCAGAATATAGCGGTTCTCGTCGAGCTTCTCGTCGATCCAGCCCGTAACGATGTGCACCTCGGGATGCTTGTTCTTGAACGTCTCGAGACCCTCGGGCGATGCTATGAGATTAAGGAAGATGATGCGGTCCGCAGGAACTCCGCGGTTCTTCAAGACGTCGATGGCCAGCAGGGCAGAGCCGCCCGTCGCAAGCATGGGGTCGAGCAGAAAGACGTAGCGGTCGGAAATGTCCGAGGGCAGCTTGTCGTAAAACAGCTTGGGCTGCGCCGTCTCCTCGTCGCGCTGGATAAGTATTTTGCCAATGCGCACGGACCGGCAGCAGTCACGCAGACCCTGCTCCATGCTCTCGCCCGCGCGCATGATGCTCACGCCACAGATATGGCCCTCGAACTGCACGCCGTCGTACTTGGCACCAGTCGGCGTCAATACCGTCAGCGGCTTCACCGGCAGCAGCTCAAGGCCGCGCTCGACGAGGAGGCGGATGATGCGGTCGGCAAAGAAGATGAACTGCGACCGCGGTGTTTCGCGGTTCCGGAGCACTGTGTAAAGGCCCCGCAGCTGGTTCGTGACCTCAAGAACCGTGACGGGCATTGTAGCTGTCGCCTGTTTATCGCTAGATTGATCCAGGGCAGGCGAGGTGAGGGTTTCTGCGCATATCACTTTCCATGACGGTCCGCTTATATAATTTTTTTGGCCCGGCAGCGATTCGTGCAAAAAAAGAACCGCGCAGCCTTAAGGATCTATTGAAAAAAAATTAGGAAAACGAAACAATGCCGCGCAGCGCACGTAACAAGGTAGTGTCACTCACACAGACGGCGAAGAAGGGCCGCGAAAATAAGGAAAGGATTGCCGATGAGATCCGCGCTGCAATGGACACATTCGACCACGTCTACGTTCTTGCTGTGCAAAACATGCGCAACCAGTATCTGAAGAAGATCAGACAAGACTGGCAGGGCAGCAAGATCCTGTTTGGTCGCACAAAGCTCATGCAGCATGTGTTCGGCCACTCGCCCGAGGACGAGTACATGGAAAACAGCAGCCAACTGTCTGAGGTTGTGAAGGGCGATGTCGGCCTTCTGTTCACAAATGAGGAGCCCACAACGGTTCGTGACTACTTCGATTCCTTCCTGATGACCGATTTTGCCCGCGCTGGCTCGGAGGCTCCCATTGACTTCACGGTGCCAGCAGGCGTGGTTTACTCCACGGGTGGCCACATCCCGCAAGAGGACGATGTACCATTAGTGCACTCGCTCGAATCAGAGGTGCGCCGCCTGGGCATGCCCACGCGGCTCGACAAGGGCAAAGTGATGCTAGCCATTCCTTACACAGTCTGCCGCCAGGGCCAAGTGCTGGATTCGAAGCAAACGCGTCTGCTCAAACAGTTCGGTGTAGCCCTCTCGGAGTTCAAGGTTGATGTGCTCGGTCATTACTCCAAAAAAGACGCGAAGTTCACGGCCAATTAGCTTGGTCGGCCGGCCGAATCTCAAGTACAGCGCCGAAGTTTGAGGCTGTTTGTTAGCTAATTGTGCTCCTGTGTTTTTTTTTTGCCTGTGTGCTACTGAATGCCTCCTTCTGCTGGAAAATCAAAGTTAGACGATTAATGTGTTGCTATTTGTTTCTGTTATGATAGAGCTGCCCTTGCTCTAGGACATCATCGCGGTGTATCTCCGCTCAAAATTATTTAAAAGTAGTAAAGCTCCGAAAGTACTAAGACCCGCATTTTCATATCTATAATTTTTTTTTTTGTTTCCCCGGCCCCTTCCTTCCTCTTTGTGCAAAAAGTTCCTCAGTTCGTCTCATCAGTTTTGTTGTTGGATGGCCTCGGCCCATAACCGTATCGTCACTCACCACCACCCCTGATCCGCACACACCCATCAGTAGTGAAATAACCGTCTAGAGACGGTTTAGGCCCCCGGAAATGGACAGGAATGCGGCCGCTTGGACGCAGATTCTCTCTGAGAAAACAGGCTCGCAACTACTCGAGGCTTGTGAAGAGGCGCTCACTATATGGCCTCACTCCACCGAGGTCTGGTCTACTTACATCCGCGCCTCGGCCGCGCCCAAAGAACTTTTCGAACGATGTCTTCCCCTAAGCGTGGACCCGAAGCTTTATCTCCTCTACATTGACTTTGTCAAGAAAACGGCGCCATCGGACCTCGCTGCTGCATTGGAATACACATTGGACACGGTCAGCTCAGACCCCGAAGCAGGCAGCGTTTGGAAGATGTACATCGACTTCCTTTCCTCCAAGCAGGTGTCAAATGAGTGGGAGGAGCAGCACCGGCTGGACGAGGTTCGCCGCGCATACAAACGCGCAGTGGCTCTTCCCCTTGTCAACGTTGAGTCGCTATGGCGAAGCTACGGTCAATTTGAAACGAGCGTGAGTCGACAACAAGCGCGAAAGTTCATTGATGACCGCTCCCCCGCCTATATGACGGCAAGAAGCACTCTTAAAACATACTTGCTGGTCACTAAGGGCCTCAATTTCAGTACGATGCAGTCCCCGGCAACGTCAAAGACTGAGACGTCTAAATGGCGACAGTACATCCAATGGGAGCAATCGAACCCACTGGGGCTTGGCCCCGAGGACTTGGCTAACCGCATCAAATTCGCATACCGTCGAGCCACTGCCGCCGCACGATGGTCGCCGACACTGTGGTTTGACGCTGGCACGGCCGTCGGCCCTGAATTTTGGGAGCTCGGCGGTAAGGCAATGCCTGAGTCTTACTTGCTATGCTTCAAGCTCGTAGAACACTACGAAGGAATCGGAGAATACTCGGAAGTCGAGCGCGTCATTCTCAGGCTTACGGGCACGTTAGCCGATGCCGAGCAGGACCCCACCCCAGGCTGGGCAGAACTATGCAGATGCACGTATCGGATGAAGGGCACGGATAGTGCTCGTTCTGTGGTGAAGCGCTGTTTTGATTCAGTCGCTGAGCCCACGGCCAGTCTATATGTTGCTGCGGCGGGACTAGAAAGCAGTAATCCAGAACTGGCAGGTAAAATATGGGACTTTGCATATTCGCAATTCCCTGATGATAGTGCCGTAGTCAAGCGCTACCTTGAGCATCTCTTTGTGGAACGTAAGGATGCTGTGAATGCGAGAGCCGTGTTCGAGCGGACCGTGGCCGCTGGCCCACCGCAACGTGACTTGTGGGACTTGATGCTCAGGTACGAGGCACGTTTGGCCGAGCAGTCGGAGGCCAACCTCGGGGCGCTTCAGCGACTCGAAAGCCGCTATCGCGAACTCTGGCCACAACAGGACTCCGTCGCATTGTTTGCGAGGCGATATGATGGTATGCAACATCTGTTTGATGATGGAGACGCGCGCGACGGGGACTCTGCTGCTGAGCAGTCCGTAGTTCCTGAGAACTCTATCATATCTCGCGTCCTCGCGGCGCTACCTCCACGCAGCGTTTACGATGGGCCCATTGTGGACTCGCGGAAACTCATGCAGCTCATTGCAAGTTCATAAATACATACGGTTTCTGGCCGAATACTCAAAAGGTCGCTGGACGACTTGCCCAAAGATTGTAGAAATAGCCTTGGATAAATTGATAGACGCCAATCCTCTGAGAGCAGAACAAATTCAGTGCAGATCCTGGCTACACAGCTTTTGAGTTGATCTATTCTTATCTTAACCGCTCAAAATAATATACAGCATTATTACGACATTAAGTGCGTCAACTACACTTCCCACGATTTAATTCATGAGTTCACTGTAATTAACTGGAAGCGCTGTTGACTTACTACCTGCACAGGGCCGGCCTGATGTCAGGTTCTATACTAGGTGATGCGGATGGCCTTCTCATTTTTCGGCCGTGCTTTTTGCAATAAGCTTGCGCAGAGTAAGGGCTTTTCCTTCCGGTTGAGACGCGAGGGCTTCGTTTTGATCTATGACGCTCGCTAGGTCCCGCGGGTCGATCCCCGTGGCCTTCGCTATGGCATTCACAGAGAATTTGCGCCGCTGTTTACGATGGGCGTGTTTCGCGACATAAAGAGCTATCTCCTTTTTCCAATATGCCTTATATGCGAGTTCTCCATGATGGCTTAATGGTTTTTCGGGAGAGCCAACGGTTTTCTTCTTCCTTGTCAGCCAATAAGACAAGCGAATAAGGCGCTGGCCAAGTCCGTGTCCCTGGAATGGAGGAAACACCACGATACATGCTAGATTGTAGTCGTGCCAGCTGTGGATCTCCTTAGAGAAGAACCCGGAAACGAGGCCCTCCTGTTTATCCTGTGCGACATAAAACACAAATGCCTCTATAGCAAAACTAATGGACTTCGTCGAGAGAAACAAGCCCCCAAATAACGACAGACACTGCAAATACAGCTTTGTGCTTTCAGCGTTTGCGCCGCTGACCCTGATCTCGCGGAAAACGAATCGATCGTCCTCATAGATCGCAACGCCCGGCAGCGAGTCTCGAAAGCGGCAAAGCGGCTCATGGTTATCAACATCGGCTTGCTTGGCCGAGTAGAGCAAGCAATGTCTGCATATATATAGCTCATATTCCCCTAAATCCTCGGCTTTCGTCGGAAGAACCTGCCAGATGGGCTGAGGCTCGCGGCAGCGGAACGACTTCAAAGACCTTGCATTTGGGTCCACATACCCAGCTCCTGGACACCACGGCTTCAGTTTATGAGGCCCGTAGTGGACCGTCTTGAGCATCCGCTGAGGTGCCCCAGTCTGTTGCCCGGCCTTCTGCCGCACCCAGGCTGACTACTATATACGGCTATGTGGGTGGTGTGCAGAGAGGCCAGAGAAAATAAATATTTCAAAACTGGTGAAAGTCCGCGCGTTTTGCCAACTCCAATTTTTTGTATATAATTGATGGCGAAGTATCGCCAAAGGTTCAACGATGCGGCCCGCTCGGGCGGCGTGGCAAAACGCAACGCCCTCAAAGCAAAACGCCAGAAACAATTCAACCGTGAATTGACCTCAGAGGAGCTCGAGAAGGCTCAAAAAGTGCACGAGGCTGCTCGACCAGAATCTGATGCTCGCAAACGGGTGCGCATGGCGATGCAGTTCCCGGAGAAGGCCAATGCGGCTAAGCGCAAGCGTCTGGAGAAGTACATTGAACGCCAAGTCCGCAAGGAAGAGAAAGACGAGCTGCTGCAGAAGCTCGCTCAATCGCAAAAGCAGGTTGACACATCTACTTTGCAGACTTTGGGCACTCTTGGCTCTGGAAAGCAAGCGGCGCGAAGATTAATGTCGGACGGTGAGGCCAGTGCCTCCGAGTCTGAGCTTGACGAAGAAGACGTGCAACCAGTCATCGCCAACAAAAAGGCAAAGCCAAGCTTTCCGTCCGAGTCGGAGTCCGATTCCGAGTCTGAGAATGAGTCCGAATCGGATGATGCGTCTGGTGCGGACTCAAATAAGGAGGAACAGCTTGAGAAGCGGTCTATGGCCGAGCTCGAAAGTGAAACAGGGTCTGATTCCGATGCCTCAGAGTCAGACGCTGAGGATGAGAAACCCAAAAGCAGCTTCATTGATCACAGGCCAGGAAGTTCTGGCGTGGGACTAGCGGGTTTTGGTTTCGCTAATCTCCCTGAGAAACGTACCTCCAAATCGAAGAAGAAGATGAGTTGGCACGAGCGTCTGGGTATTCCGGCCGCTCAGGAGATGCTAGAGCAGATCGGCACTGGAGAGGACTCCGAGGAGGATTCTGAGGATGACTCTGAAGATGACTCTGAAGATGAAGGTTCGGAGGGATCTGCTGAGGAGGCTTCGAAACGAAACAGTGAGGGCTCCAGTGGATCCGAAGATAGCTCGGAGTCTGGCGCGGAATCTGGCGCGGAATCTGAGGATGTGGATGAATATGACTCCGAGTCAGAGTCTGAAAACGATTCCGATTCTGAAGCAGACTCGAGCCCTAAAGAATCCTCGGGAAAGGAGTTTTCTGCGTGGGCTCGATCCATGGATCCTGAGGCCAGTATGCCATCCATTCCCACTCCAAAGCCGGAAAACTACGTTCATGTTCCACGAAAAACTGAAGGCCAAGAATCCGTTGAGGCGGACCAAGCACTGCGGAACCGACCGGGATGGGTGGAGCGGCTAGAGCTTAATCCTGTTGTTATCGAAAGGACGGCCGAAGTTGAGACATCGCGCTCTCAGCTTCCTGCAGTCGCCAGTGAGCAGCAGATCATGGATTCTGTCAATCATTTCGATGTGGTTGTTGTCACAGGTGCAACAGGATCTGGTAAAACAACTCAGATCCCCCAATTTTTGTATGAAAACGGCTACGCCTCGAAAGGCATGATTGGTGTCACCCAACCGCGGCGTGTCGCTGCGGTCTCCATGGCCAAGCGTATAAATTCAGAACTTTGTGGTGCTGCTAAGGTTGGATATCAGATCAGGTTCGATACTACCGTATCGGCGAGTACGCAGATTAAGTTGATGACAGATGGTGTTCTACTGAAGGAAATGAGCTCTGATCTTTTGTTGTCTCGCTACTCAGTCATCGTTGTGGATGAGGCTCACGAGCGTAGTGTGAACACAGATATACTTATTGGTCTCATATCTCGTGTTGTGAAACTGCGAAGAGAACGCGGTACACCATTGAAACTTGTTATTATGAGTGCTACGTTACGAGTTGCGGACTTCGCTGAGAACGAGCGGCTTTTCCAAGCGCCTCCCCCAGTTGTGTCTGTCGAGTCGCGCCAGCATCCAGTGTCAGTACACTTCAGTCGGCGAACAGCGGTAGACTACGTGGAAGAGGCGGTTTCCAAGGCCAAGAAAATCCATGAGCGGCTGCCTCCGGGAGGTATTCTCATCTTCCTTACCGGTAAGGAAGAGATCCAGAGAGCAATGGGCGAACTAGATCCCAACACGAAGCAACTCACTACAGTGGGGCCATCAGCTAGCACTTCCGTTGTTGAAGAAGAAAGTGTCGAGTTCGGGGTCGACGATGTAGACCTTAGCTCCGATGCTGAAGATCATGACGACGACGATGAGGGGGAGTCTGACTTAGGTGAAGACATGGAACCTGATGCAAATGAGCCACATGACCAAAAGAAGCTTCATGTTTTACCATTGTACTCATTGTTATCCACTGAAGATCAGCTCAAGGTATTTGAGCCTGTTCCTGCCGGTCACCGTCTTTGTGTTGTAGCGACCAACGTTGCAGAGACGTCGCTGACCATCCCGGGCATCCGCTATGTTATCGACTGTGGCCGGTCCAAGCAGCGTATATACGACACTAGCACGGGTATTCAGAAATACGCAGTGCGATGGGTGTCTAAAGCTAGTGCAGACCAGCGTGCCGGTCGTGCTGGTCGCACTGGTCCGGGACATTGTTATCGCTTGTTCTCCAGCGCTGTATATGAAAGTGCATTCGCCGACTTTGGCGAGCCTGAAATTTCGAGAATGCCAGTGGAAGGCTTGATCTTGCAGATGAAAGCTATGGGAATCCACCAGATTGCCAATTTCCCCTTTCCTACTCCAGTGCCACAAGGCTCATTGAACAATGGCCTGCGTATTCTCGAGAATCTCGGGGCCACCGATTCGGAAGGAAAGCTCACAACCCTTGGATTGCAAATGAGTTTGTTCCCGTTGCATCCCCGTCATGCAAAGATGCTTCTTATTGGTAACCAGCATGGATCTTTGCCCTTCGTGGTAGCACTGGTTGCTGCCTTATCGGTCGAAGACCTGATAATGGACATGTCTAACGTACCAATTCTCGATGACCAGGCCGATGTTTTGCAGCTTCTCTCTGCCGTTGCAGCATACTCGTGGACGCCTACTAAGGATATGTGCGTGACGATTGGCGTTAGGCCCAAGGCTATGCAGGAAATTGCTAGTTTGAGGGGCCAGCTTGCCCATCTTGTAGCTCGAACACTACGCAGCGATGCCGTATCCAGTTTAACCAAACAACTGAGTGAGCCTTTGCCAGTACCTAGCAAGGTACAGCTGTCTGTTGTGAAACAAATCATTGCCGCTGGCTATATTGATATGGTCGCTGCCCGACAGGCCCTCTTTGATACCGAGGTACGCACATCAAGACAAGCATCCCGCGTTCCATATATCACTGTCCAGCGAGGCCCGGTTGTGTACTTACATCCCATGTCGATAATGCAAAAAGCGCCTGACTTTGTAGTCTATCACTCGCTCACCACTCGCGAGGATACCGACAAGGTTCGGATCAGGCCACTGACAGCGGTGACGGATCTCCAACTCGCAAATCTCGCCACAAACACCCCGATGCTAACTTATTCGAAGCCTATGGGAGGCGCCTACGCTCCGAAGATGCTGGGACCTAATAAACGAGAAGTATGGGTTGTGCCCAGATACGGTGCTGCGATAGGATCCGGAGGACTGGGGTGGGACCTGCCTCCTAAAAAGATCGTTCAAGTGCGCACAGGTGCCAAATGGGTGACACAGTAATTGTTGTTTGTCACATTTGTTAAAATTGACGTCGAGTCAGTCAATCTAAGTCAACTATTAATATAGACATTTTGTAGTGTTTAGATATTCAGCACCAGTGGCCGATGTTGAACCATTATAAATTAGATCCCCTGTTCACTTGTTTACGGCACTCTGGGGTTTGACTTCGCATCCGGGGCAGTTGTGGAGGGATTCGTGACAGAAAAGGTCACAGTCAACACAAAACTTCTGCTCGCAGTCTGGACACTCGTACCGACTATGTCGCTCATCGAACTTCACCAGGCATCCGAAACACTGGCCCTTGTCTCCATGATCCAAAGTCTTGAAGTTTTTGAGTGGGAAAAGATGATGATAACTGCGCGCGAGATGTGTCGACAAGATAAGAGTCAGTTGACAAACTGGGCAGACCATAGGTAAAGTGCACACCTTTGAACGGCATTGTGGGCAAGTGAACCCCTGTTTTGTGGGCCGCAGATGACAAGCGCAGAGCGTGGCCACGCTGGAGTGCTTCGTTCGGCTTGGGAAGCCCATTTTTACAGCGACAGAGTTTGCACGCGCAGTAGTCTGGCTGACAGCTAGCGGGATTGTGGTCTCCATAACTAGTTGTTTGAAATGAGGCTCGTTCAACACCACGTTATACGCAGTAGTATCTCCGTGATTTGTGCGCCTGGCTATCTCACTGCACACGGCGACCTGAGCTGCGAGTCCAACGACTCGTACCCTCACTTTATCGTTTACAAGTTGGTCGATTGTGCGGCCGATTTGGCCTGGATCACTGCTCATGAGCGCTCCATATACAACAAGAACCTCACGCGTGCAATGTTTTGGCACGTAGAAAAGGATGGCTCTGGCCATTTCGAGAGCATTTTGGAGAGATGGAACGCCCGAGCCTTCTAGTTTGCGACATGCAGCGAGCTTTTGCAGGTGGACCTCGGGATTACCATCCAGCGGGCTCACAAGCTGCGCGAGTCCGTCGCGTAGGCTAACTATGGCGATCTGAGAGATGGGATTCTGAGCAAAGAATTCCGTAACAAATTCAGCAGCGACGCCAAGAACGTGTGCTAGACGCGTCGGCCGCATGTCGGTATCAGCCATGGCGGAAGACATGTCCAGAACGAGGACAAGATTACGGATGATCCCGCGTTGCACGGGCCGCGTGTCTTGAGGAATACGTCGCCGCTTTGTCTCTTCCACCATTCCGGCGATCGTTGTCGCCAAGCTGCCACCCGAATCCTCCTGCACGACATCCCAGCTGCGTTGGTACTCGTCTTCCCAGCTATAACCGCCGCCCTCGCCGGCTACACCAGGGGTGCGACTGCGAGTACGCCGAGCAGGTCGCTGCCCAGTCACTGACTGGTCGATCTCTTCAACGTACTCATCGTCGCTCGAATCCATGGGTCATGCGCCTTTTCGTGGTCTCGAATGTGGGCAACCGAGCGGTGCTATTTGAGGTGGTCTATGCTGTGCTTACTATATCGCGGATCTGAAGACTGATTGACTTGACTGCAGGTGAAAATATTGGCAATGGCCAAACCGTGCCCTCAGACAAACGAATTGTATAATTGAAGAGAGATAACAAGAATACACAATCGTGTTCATGCGCATTAGCGTGCCGCCTTTCGTGTACAGTCTTTATTGTGTGGCAAAAGTGCGTTCAGTGCTTCCGCGGTAACGTTTATTGACCCTTATGATAGGAGATTTTGTTCATTACAGTAAAATATCATTTGACCAAAGCCTACCATTTTACTTTTGCATAGCCGCAAGTCATTGTATCATTGGATTTTATTGTTTTATGCGTAAATCAGTCAGCTCCTGTTGAAAGCCTAAACCCAAGTTGAACAAATGTTAGAATGCTTCTCACTAGACCTGGAATCGCTACTGCCTTTTTCTGAGGTACATCTGGTCAGTATTGCGCTTTGCATTGGGCGGTGTTCGATAAGTAAGGTACCAAGCATGTGTGCAGGGAGATCGGCGCAAGTGAAGAGGGTGCAGATCGTTGGGTAACGCGCCATTGCGGGGTATTTGCGTGGTTTGGACGCTGTGGAGGGTTTTATACATATGGTTCTAAGGCAGAATGCAGTTCTTCCAGGATCCTATCTTACGCGACACAATTGACATTCATACAGGGTACTTTGATTCGGAGCAAGTCCGTAACTAGACTTATTACGAGCTCATAATCTAAATATATTATCAGCCTGCGAGCAAATAAAACATTTTGAGGTATACGTGTACAAGTGAGGATACGAGTGATTGCAGCACTTTACGGCACTATACGGTATTGTTTACGGACGGAGCGCATTAGAGACGATTTAGAATGCATATCACGTGCATCCAATACAGTAGGCTATACTTAAGCACGCATCGTCAAAATATCCGTTAGACACAGGTTGTGGGCCCAAAAAAAAACTCAATTGCCTTCATAGTAATAAATTAGAGCATGTTTGAACATTTTGTTTCCACTTAATGCGAGTGTTGATCATGCTACAACATTTTTTCATCACGTATATTTTTTATGCAATGATCACATGTAAAAAAACCGTTGTGAGAAAACTTTGCAGAGATCGCTAAATGTATGCGCCGTACCCCTGCCCAATACAAATAGGCACGACTGGTACGCATTTAATTTAAAATACATGAATAGGTCTAGATATGTAAATATAGTGCTATATGGGTATGTATGAACCAACTTGTAACATTTATTAACACGTTCGTGGACTTTTAGATCATTTTGTGAGCAACGAAAAAATGTAACATATTTTTAGCATATGCAGATAAACCTAGCCCCTACGCAAAGAATAGTCGCGACGCCTACCCCGCGTGTAAAAATCCGCTGCGTCCTCAACTATAAATAAGGACGTCCACACGATCGATATGTGCATCGCAAGAACAAAGCAAAACACAAAGCTCATCACTACCAAACATGCCTCACATGCCATTCCAGCCCTTCCACAGCGCTCCTAACGCCAAGGACTCTCTTGCGCCTACCCACTCCGGGTCTAGCGCGCTCGCGCCGACCAACACCGACGGCACTCCTCGCAAGTCGAAGAAGTCGCTATCCAACAAGATCAGCAAGGTGTTCTACAAGTGGGACTTCATTGAGCACAGCTAAATGCAGGTGCTCTTGCCTATCCCTATTTATTCACTAATTTATTTCACTAATTTATTAATTTTGTCTTGTACTATCAAACCACTTTAATTGGTCTCACTTCGTATTAACGGGCGCATATTTGAGCAATGATTATTTTCAAAGTGAGAAGAAAGGTTGTATGCATTTCAGTCCTAACTACGTAGACACGAATGGTGACGATACAGGCTTAAAGGGTTGCCAACTACCACTATTATTGATGATTACGCCACACAAAACAATGATACTGAGACACGATGGAAAAAATAAATTCAAAAAAATGGGGCCAACCGGGAATTGAACCCGGGACCTCTCGCAGATCAGCTCGAGCTCGCGCTCTTGCCCTAAGCGAGAATCATACCTCTAGACCATCGGCCCTTGATTGGTGTTAGAGTTCTGGGATAGTAGTACTCATGGTGAAGACATGCGATGGTGAGGTTGCATTTGTGACCCACGTGGAGGAGGAGGGAGGGGGAGGAGCCTAGTTAAATCGGGAAAGAAAGATTGGGAGCTGTTAGCACCGCTACTAAGTAAAAATTTACAGATTTGAGAACAGTCATGAAGTAGCTCAGGCAATTTGAGTGCATTTTAGCTTGATGAATGCACGAGTTCAGCGCACTGGCTGCTTCGAAAGATCGTTGTCGGCGGCACACGCGGTCCGCACCCAGCTTGACGCGGGCCGCACTTAGTCAGCGGCGCAGAGGTGGGCAACCGAATTTTTGCATCGCCAAACACTTTTCTATTTTTCACACCTACTTTTAGTTAACATGTCTTTCGGTGATCTGTCTACCGCTGCTGGCCTTGATAAGCTCAACACGTTCCTTCTCCACAAGAGCTTCGTGGAGGGCACTGAGGTGAGCGACGCTGACGTGAAGGTTGCCACGGAGGTCGGCCCCAAGTTCGACGCCGAGAAGTACCCGAACATCGCTCGTTGGTACAAGACGGTTGCCGCGAACAAGGAGGTTTCTGGTGCCGAGTCCAAGGAGGCCGAGGACGAGGACGACGATGTCGACCTGTTCGGCTCTGACGACGAGGGTGTCGACGAGGAGGCCGAGAAGGTCAAGCAGCAGCGCGTGAAGGAGTACGAGGCCAAGAAGGCCGCTAAGGGCCCCAAGCCGCCTGCCAAGTCCATGGTCACGATCGAGGTCAAGGCCTGGGACGACGAGACCGACCTGGAGGAGATGCTTGCCAACGTGAAGAAGATCGAGATGGACGGTCTTCTGTGGGGTGGCCACCAGTTCATTCCTGTTGGCTTCGGCATGAAGAAGCTTCAGATCAACGCGGTTGTTGAGGACGACAAGGTTCTTATGGACGACCTCACTGAGAGCATCGAGGCTGACGAGGACCACGTCCAGTCTGTCGACGTTGCCGCCATGGCCAAGATCTAAGCTAAGCTAGCTTTGTTTAGTTGTTTTAGCCGCCGGCATGTCCGTAGTATTCGGTTAGTATAAATTAAATTAACACATGATCGAGTGCTGCTTAAGCGAGAGACCGAGCGCGAGGCTCTGGAAAGCAATAATAATAATTTATTTCTTTTTATTTTCGGTAGCAGGTGGGCAGGCAGAAATGTCGCGGTGGTAGTGGTGCTGGTGGTGGTAATGGCGGTAATGGTAAATGGAGGTGGGTAGATTACTTAATTTTTTTTGAACAATTCGGCCTCAAACCGCAGGGAATTTTTAGCAGAACAAGGCAGAAAATGAGCCTGTTCTCGAGCAAGTCGGTCGACGCCAGCACGGCGTCGCTGTTTGCAAAGCCAGTAAGACGGGACGATCTTCTCAATGAGGCCCGCGAGGCCCATAGCGCTGCTCCTGCAGCCGTGCCTGAGAAGCCTTTGCCCGAGTCCGAGTCGAGCGACGAGGAAGACGCAGAGCCAGAGCTAGAGGACAAGTATCTGTTGGCGAAGAGGGCGAGTAAGAAGACAGACAAGTCCTCTGAGGCACCTGTTCAAGCAGAGGAGGCCGTCAATGGCTCATCTAGCGAGGTGGAGTCTGAGGCTGAGGCCGAAGATGATGTTGAGGCCGAGGAGGCCCAACCCGAGAAACCTGGGCGCGATGACGACATGGAGCGCACGCTGTTTGTTAAGAACGTGCCGTACTCGGTCATCACGGACCGGAAGGTGAGCCGCGCGTTCCGGCGGCTGTTTGAGCCGGGCGTGAAGTCCGTGCGGTTCCGGTCCATTGCAATGAGCGAGATGATGCCGCGCAAGGCTGCGTTCATCAAGCAGAAGCTGCACCCGTCGCGCAACGCCGTGAACAGCTACGTTGTATTTAATGAGTCCGACCGAGTTTACGATGCTATGAACGAACTGAACGGCCGCGAGTTTGCCGAACATCATCTATTTGTCGACCACGCGGCGCACCCGCGCAAGCAGGACTCGAAGCGGTCCGTGTTTGTGGGGAACCTGCCGTTCGAGGCCTCCGAGGAGGCGCTCTATGCGCACTTTGCCGACTGCGGGGCCATTGAGAACATCCGCATTGTGCGCGACCCGCAGTACAATCTTGGCAAGGGCTTTGCCTACGTACAATTCGAGGACGTGTCGACAGTACAGGTTGCGCTGCTCAAGAACGCCTCGAAATTCGAGAGCCGCGAGCTGCGCGTGACGCGCTGCCAGTCGAAGGCGGTGAAGAAGTCCAACAAGCCCCCGCAGAAGCCGCTGTACCAGCGCAAGGCCGAGCCGAAGAAGCCACGGCGGCGGGAGCGCACAGACGAGTCCGGTATGGTTTTGGAGGGCGAGCGTGCGAAGGTAGGCAAGCCTGGTATCGACAAGAAGCGCCGGCGTAAGGCGTCGAAGGGCCCCGGCAGTGCTAAGGGCCCGCGCAGCGCGAATGGCGCGACGCGACCCAAAAAGGCGCGCCATAATTAAACAAAAAAAAATAAATAACCGAAACAGCATTTATTTAAGTTATGTCACGCTCCAAACAAACATTCACATCAGCCGCCGCAAGTCTGTGTCGCTCCATTGCGGGCTCTTTCTGCGCGCGAACAGGATCGGCTGGTCGACCTGGCTCGGGTCCTCCGTGTCCGGCGCAACAATGGACGACGGATCCAGTACCACGCTGTCGAACTCGACCTTCTCGCCGCGCCACTCCGGGTACAGAAGCTCGACGCGCGGTGACTGTTTATGGATCTGCGTCCGCTGCGAGTCCATGGCCACACTGCACCACAACAAGAACAACAACAACCCGTATGTCGGCCCTGACTCTGAACTTTTGGCGAGCGGCCGCAAATGCGCACAACAAAAATCACCGTTTTGGAAACATGAATTCTTACTTCAGCTGTATATTCATCATGTAGAATACAAAGATAGGGCATATCTATCATTAAGTTTGTCGTTTCTCAGGCATCGATCCAATTGCGGGCTCAGTAAGGCCATCAAGCGCCTCCCTTAGAGACAGACCGATTCACTGGCTCGTGCAGAGTATTAGCGATGTCACTGAGAGCTTTAGTGCGGCGGGCTATAAGATCTAGTTTTGTGTCCGTGTCTGTCTAATCGCGTTGCCCGATTTGGACGGATTAGCGAGACTACGGCGGCTGCGTCAGCCACATGTGCTGACTGCACTCGTAGCGCCATTATTGATAACGCTGAGCGCGGGCGCGAACGCACGCACAGCCACGTACTGGGGCATGCTCTGGCGCGCAATAAGATGACTCTAGTAATGGACACGGGCTCAATTCGTCGGTGCACAAACCAATGCGCCGCAAGCCGCACAATAACTGAGTGAAGAGCTCTAGTGAAGATTACGAGGCCTGCGTTTCCGGTCCGGGGTAGGGCTAGGGCGCAGGTCGCAGCAAGTGGGCAGTGTTTTGTATAATGGTGTGAAGCGCTGCCGCCATTGCAGAGCTAACGACGGCTCTATCGACCGGCAGCACTCCTTAATTCCTTGACTTAAATTTTTATTGGCTCGGCAATTGGCCCTTAGAACACCCCTCCTCCTTCCCCCCATCTGTAGAACTGCAGCACGCCCGCGGCGCCGGGCCCGCTTAATTAATGCGCACCCAGCCACTCCCACGGGCTCGGGCAGAGCCCC
The DNA here is from genome assembly GCA_004125185.1 of Entelexis vaccinii. Lineage (NCBI taxonomy): Eukaryota > Fungi > Ascomycota > Dipodascomycetes > Dipodascales > Trichomonascaceae > Entelexis > Entelexis vaccinii. Next base: position 36,143 of record NRDX01000033.1, on the reverse strand, counting down.
CTTGCCCAGACCACCCAGCGGTCACTTTCTTGTCCCGGAACCAACGACAGTTGCCACGAAAAGGGACCGCTGCAGGGGGGTTCTTTGCCAATGGGGATTGTGCGGCAGATTAAGAATGTGACCGGCGGGTACTCGTCGTCGCAGGTGAAGGTGCGCGACGTGACCGCGAACACTGAGAGCACGCCAGCGCGCTCGCAGATGCAGGACATCGCCGACCTCACGTTCGATAACCACGAGGTCGTGCTCATCATGGACATGCTCGACAAGCGGCTGAACGACCGGGGCAAGTACTGGCGCCACGTCCTCAAGGCGCTGGTCCTGCTCGACTACCTCGTGCACTTCGGGTCCGAGGCCGTCGTGCTGTGGTGCCGCGAAAACCTGTACATTGTAAAAACGCTGCGCGAGTTCCATCACACCGACGACTCCGGCACCGACGTCGGCGGCGCGATCCGCGCCCGCGCACGCGAGCTGACGGATCTTGTGTCGAACCAGGAGCGCCTCGAGCAGGAGCGCCGCGACGGTGGACGCCGCCGCCGCCCGCGACGATACCGCCGCGACTCGGCGAGCCCGCCTCCGCGGCTGCCGGACCGTGGCGGTGCTGCTGAGGATGACGAGGATGCCGAGCTGCGGCGCGCCCTTGAGCTGAGCAAGGAGACCGCCGCCCAGGAAGAAGAGCGCCGGCGCATGGTTGGCGGCCGCAGCGCCAGCCAGGAGGATCTCACGCGCGCAATGGCTCTGTCGCAGCAGAACGACGCTGCTCTGCTCGCGGGCCAGAACAGCTACGACCCGTTCGCCGCCCAGGCCTTCGCGCAGCAGCAGGCGCTCGCGCAGCAGCAGGCAAACGCCGAGGCGGCCGCGCTGGCCCAGGCCCAGCAGGAGTACCTGGCTGCACAGCAGCAGGCCCAGGCCGAGCAACAGCGCCTTTACGAAATGCAGCAGGCGCAGCAGGCTCAGCTCGCTCAGTACCAGTACGAGCAGCAGCTCGCCGCGCAGCAAGCGCAGAGCCCGCCGCCTGCTCAGGAGCCCATTCAGCCTTTGAAGACGGGCTCGAACAACCCATTCGCAGCATTCAACCAGCAACAACAACAGAGGCAGGAGCAGTCTCCACGGCCAAATCTCGGCCGCAGACAGAGCCTCCACCGACAATCTACCTTCGACAGGGATCATATGGACCGACTCGACCAGATTCTGAGCTTAGACGCTCCAATGGACACTTTCGGCAACACAGGCATGGCCAAAATGCCGGCGCAGCATACCCAGGGCGAGTTCGTCGACTCGAGCGGCCGCGGCCTCACGCAAATGCTCACACAGCGAAAGACGGGCTCCGCAAACAACCCGTTCTCAAGCCAGGGTCAGCAGTATACTGGAATTGCCACAACGCAGATGCATCCAGAGCACACAGGCTACGGGTTCGGCAATGCTAACGGGAATCGTAGCAGCACAAACCTCATAGACCTTTGAGTAGCTTTTTTTCTAAGGCTACCTACCTAGCTATCCATCTGGAGTAAAAATTGGTCCGTGCATAGCAGAAGCTAGGCTAGTCTGCTTAAAATCTAGATGGCACCACCGCTTGTTAGTGGCCTGGTTTTTTTTTTTTTTTTTTTTTTTTTTTTTTTTTAAAAAAAAAAACCCTTTTTCCCTTTTTTCCGCCCCGGAGGCGCACCTAGAAATGCTTTTAGTATTTAAAAAGGAGGAAACAAAAAAAAAATGGGGAAAAATGTTATAAAAGGGGGGGGGGGGGGGTATTGTCGTAAATAGCGTACGCAGCAGCACCCATGAAACAGCAGGCATGGGCACCTCAATATAATACAAGGGACGCACATAACGGCTCCAGCCGCTATGCTCTCTCTCTGCCTTAAATAGCAGACTACAAAAGCTGTGCGCCTGGAAATAAATATAAATAGCAGGCTTTGGTGGCCTGACGTTGTTGTTGTGGCTGGCTGGCCTCGTTTTGTCAATGACCTGTTTGATCGTCTCTGGCTGCCGCAAAATCAACAAATTAGGAAGCGTGGCTTCATGTTATTAGCGCGGAGAGTTACCAGTGCCATTCTGGAACATCCTTCCACTGCTCAGATGCGGATGTGTAGGCGCCAATCTGCGAGTCGGCTCGCCTTCTTGCGGAGGAGGTAAAAGATGATGTTCATGGTCCTCCAAAAATGGCGGCCGGCTGGGCATACCGGGAACCTGGTCGTCGGACTCGAATGCAAGTAAGGAAAGTATGGACGAGCCGCGGCGCCGCAGGCGTTCGCGCAAACGCAGTCCAAGGCCATGCGACAGAGTCGACGACGCATGGCTCGTGTGGCTGACGTGGCTTGTGTGGCTTATCCACGAATCCTGGGTCCGCGTGGGATGGATCTGCACGCTGTCTCCCGAGGTGGAGAATGATGACTGCGACGAGTCGACTGCTTCCGAAGGTACGAGGCTTAACGGCCCGCCATCACCATCCTCTTCTTGCGCGTAAGGCGCCTCATCCTGCGAGGGCTTACCGTATGAGTTATTGCGCGTATCGCCCGCATCAGGCATTTGAAACCGGTTCAGAATATTAGAGAAAGCATTCATGAGATCGAACAGCGTTTCTTGGCTGATATTGTGGCCAGAGTAGCGCAGGCGCTCGTACAAAGTTAGGAACCGCTCCACATACGGCTGTGTCTCTGCCATTAGTAGCCGTCCGTGCAGCGCGGCCTCAAGGTACTCACGCAAGCTGGCGCCGGGGGGCCTGATGAAGTCGGGAACGAGCAGCGTGCAATAGTCCTCAATGAACACCGGAAGCATGTCGGCCATTTTCCAGAACGGCACACCAACATCCATCACGGCACCGTGGAAATCCTCCTTCACCTGCGGGTTCTGCAGACCCGGGTGCCGCACCTGGCTAAAATCGCGCTGACCCAAATAAAGCTCCTGGCACCGCAGTCTGGCCGCCGTGATCTTCTTCTTCAGCTTCTTGCCGATGTCGCGGCGGCCGATCTGGTGTGAGCGCGGCAATGCGGCGAGCCACTGGTTCACAGTGACTCGCCGAATAAGGTGCAAAACAATCGCCCATACGGCGATAATCGACATGGCCACAATGACGATGATCGAGTTCCAGAACTGGCCCGAGCTAAAGCTCTGCGGCAGAATGTCTATGGCCGTACATACGAGCAGCAGCACAATGATGACCATGATGAATGTGCGGCTCACATTGTAGAAGACCTCGCGCGGCCGCTTCCGCGCCAACTTGCGCCACTGCGCCTCGAAAAAGTTCGTCGCGGTGCTCGACTGCTTCCGTCCCCGCCGCATTGTGGTGGTCACGGACTTGAAGCCGAGTTGCCGCATGTGCTGGCGCAGGTCGGGCCCTTTTTCTGGTCAAGGCGTGCTTTGAGGCTCAGGCTTAAGGCATGGGATTAGGCGTACACCGCCTGCTTAGATAACGCACAGCCCGGGGCATCTCTATAGTGGCCCGCTAAAGATCGAGGCAGATCTGAGCTGGAAAAGCGCGCTGATTTTCGCGGGCTTTTTGCATGCTGCCCGAAATAAATGCCGGTACTCTTGTACAATTGCTAACGGCTTCTGATACTGTTTATTTAATAGGACCGTAATTAAATAATTTGCTTGTGTGTAAGGGCAGCCAGCCAGCCTTGCAGCGCGCACTCTCCAGTTCCAGTTTTTGTCAAATTTGTGCTTTTTTTTGTAGGCCAGTTCGTAGTTGTGGTGGTGGCTCAGTATCCGGCCTCGGTATCCGGCCTCCACCTCTCGCAATTCTCACGAGCCCTGGACTATTTATTTTTCAGAGCGTGTGTTTTCCCCACCCGCCCCACCACACGCGTCGCTTACTCAAAAACACCTGCAGTCCGTGCGCGTCGTATGGACCTGGAGGGCCACCCCGCTCTCGAGTGGGACCACCCGCTCGACTGCGTTCCAGTATCGCGGCTGGCCACAGAGATCAATGAGCTCATCATCACGTCCGTGGAGTCCGTTGTGCACTCGAACGAGCGCATTCCGGCGTCCATGCTGCAGCCAATGCTGAAGCGCATCCGGGGCGAATACTTCTCGCCCGGCACGATCTACGCGCTCCTGGCGAGCCGCCTCCATTTCCAGCAGGAGATGAACGCGGACGCGGCCGGCGCAAAGCTCTGGCGCACGCGTTGGCAATGCTGCGAGGAGTTGGCTCTGCGGCTCGTCCCTTACTACTTGCCGCACGAGTTTGCGCAGGATCTTGTCTTCGAGTTCTACCCGCTGGCCGACGGCTCACCCCTTGAAAACATACCGACGTGGCTGCGAGTTAGCGCGCTGGAGCTCGCCATTAAGAGCGAAGCAAAACGACTTCTCGCCCACCCAGTTTGCGTGAACGTGATTACAGACCTGTGGGACGGGCACCTCGTGCTCGATCCGCTTGTTCACAAAGTGCACCGCAGTGATGCGCTGCGGTCGCCGGCCGATCTCGACCGGCTCATGAACGCGCGCCGCGGCATTGTCGTGCGCTACGACTTCGAGGAAACCACCATCTTCAAGCCCTCGCGCTTGCGCGTCCCGAAGTACCGTGAATGGCTCAAGTTGCTGAACCTCGGCATCATCATCACGCTTTACGTGCTTACCATGGGCCCGTCATCATCCTCAATATTCGAGGGTCTGTTCCAGATTTGGGTGGTTGCGTTCATGATCGATGAGCTGAACGTACTGCGCAGTGTGGGCTCGCATCTATACTTCTTGTCGTTATGGAGCGTGTGCGACATCGTCACTATTCTGCTCTGCACCGTCTATCTCACGCTGAAGATCGCTGCGTACGTGCTGGGTGAGAGCGAGTCCACTATCGGTAGTGGCTGGGAAGACAAGAGCTACGACGTGCTGGCCGTCTGCGGCGTGACGCTTATCCCGCGCATATTCTCAGTGCTTGAGGCCAGCGTAGGCTTCAGCCGCACCGTTATCAGCGTTCGTAAAATGATGACCGAGCTGCTGTGGTGCTGGATAGCGATTGTCATGTTTTCGGTCGGGTTCTGGGCCGCGCTCGCCCACTTTGGAAAGGGCGTCTTCACGCGCTCGCAGGTCTTCTACGACCTCCTGCAAGTACTGTTCGGATTCACTCCGGCAGTTTGGTCAAGCTGGCAGAAATATCCGACACCAGGAGCCCTCATCTTGTTTCTGTACTTGTTCATGGCCCAGTTTGTCGTGACAACGATGGTGACTGCTGCCCTGAGTGCCAAAATCATCGCGTCTAAAGACTCGAGCCTTGAGGAATACCACTTTCTGAATGCGGTACGCACCGAGGTCCGCATAAAAAGCGAGCGGCAAGTGCTGTACTTCTATTCAGAGCCCTGGGTAATTTTGTGCTTCTTTCCCCTGCCTCTGCTGCGACGCGTACTCCCCACTTCGTGGTATTTGCATACGAATCGGTTCCTGCTGAAACTTACACACTGGCATATATTTCTGGCCATATACGCCTACGAGCGGCTGTCAAGCGCCATCATCGCGCGCCAGTCCAAAGCGGCTGAGGAACAGCACCAGCGCGTGCGGAAGCATGTACAGCGGCGAATGCGTAAAGTACCACGACAGCGTGGTCGTCCGTGGATCAGTAACAGTAGCAGTGGTGGTGCAGGCGGTAGTGGCGGTGGCGGCGACGGCGGCAGCGGCAGCGCACAACCAGCCGCTGCAGGCCACCAGCTACGCCATTTCCAGAACCAGATACACAATCAGAACCCGACTCAGGGCCAAATCCAGGGCCAAAGCCAGGGCCAAGAACAAACCCAGAGCCAGGAACAACCCCAAAACCAGTATCAGAGCCAAGTTCAATATGAAACTCAGCAATTGCCGCTGATGGCGCCCACATCAGTGACAACAGGTATCAACAATGGTAGCCTTCGTGAGACAAAATTCGAACTGGTAGAAGAGCTGCTGAACTCGCCGAGTCTTAATGCCAGCACAGCTGCCGGTGCAACATCCCGCGTGCCAAGTGTGGGTACTTGGAATGGGCCGCCATCACAAGGTGGGCGCGCGCCCTCGCACCGGTGGTCGTTCGACTCGGAGCGAGAGACTGCTAGTAGCTTCAACGAGCCTTTGGAGGACATGTCTGATCTGCACGAGTGGATCCGCGAGCTGCACCAGTCCAACGCGCGGATCGAGGACATGCTTGAGCGGCTACTCAATCCAAAATGACAGTTACGACAACAAGAACTTAGAATACTTAATCTCTAATCTTTCATAATGTTTTCTTATTTATTAGCATTAGCAAGCCAATTTTTTTCTTAAAAAAACACACAATTAGCGGCATAGCTAGTTAGGATTCTGCGCGCGGTGAAATTTCGTGGTTTTTGTGGCCGACCTCGCTCGAGCGTGGGTGCGTGTCACGTGCCCGACCCGCGCACACTTGTTTATGAATGCACGACGTTCAAAATACTCGGTGCCGCGTTCATGCTGCCTGTGTGGATCGATACTGATGCATGCCACGACGACGCGGTGGCACTCCTGATGGCCAGCGCGCTTCCTTATTTTGATCTGGTCGGGATATCTGCCGCGTATGGCCGCGTATCGCTCGATTACGCGACACGTAACGCGATGGCGCTCATCACCGCGTTTCAGGGCGGGTCCGTCCCCGTCTTCCCCGGGAACGCTAAGCCCTCGGTCGGAAAACTGCCACTACACACGGATGGCTCGGGCCTGGACGGCACGGGGCTGCTTTCTGTGCCTCAGGGCCCGAAACAGGGTGACCATACGGCTGTGCCCACGTTAGCAGAGACGCTGCGCCGCGCTCCGCCTCAGCAACTGTGTATTGTTTGTTTAGGGCCACTCACGAACGTTGCTCAATTGGCCACGGACCACCCCGAGCTAGTGCCACAGATTGACGTGATCAGCATCAGTGCTGGAGTAGACAACTTCAATCTCAAGGCCGACCCGCACGCCACAAATATCGTGCTCAACCTCGCCGACGTCATAGCCCCCCACGTTCCGCCGGGGACTCCCGTTCCGCAGGTCCTGTTGAGCGAGCCGCAGCCCAACGCCATCATCACGCAGGCCCTGCTCGAGCAGGTCAAGCATGGCCAGAACCTCGACAAGTACACGGTTTTCCGGCAGATGATGTATGAGCTCCTCACTCACTATGTGGACCATGTTTCTCCTCTAGTATGTGATCCAATGGCGGTTCTAGCGCTGCTACCACAGAGGCTCGGCGTGGACCTCGGTGTCGAGTTCTCGAAAGACGGCAGCCTAAAGCTTTTGGATGCAGCACCTATGTGGCGGCTAGTTTTGGAAAGCATTGAGGAGCTCGAGGCGAGCGAAATGTAGAATCTGCGCCACCCAGCTTGCGTGGTGTGTGGCCCAGTCTGGCCTAGCCTAGCCTAGCCTAGCCGAGACTGGCTTAGTCTAGCCTCACGAGACAAACGCCTCTCTCTAAACAAGAGAAACAAACAAAAGAAATTCATAATTGGATTTGCATCTGCATATAGCATCAATAAATAAGCATTATCTTTCTATTAGAAAGTGGAAATTAGAAATAAAACATACCCAAATGCAACCGGCGCTGTGCTGCAGCTGCAGCTGCAGCTGCCTTATTCCCCGCCAACAAGAACCTCGTAGTCCCACTCAGTATCCAGTGGAACCTGGCGGGTGACCGGCTCCTGCGGCGGCGTGGCCAGCGACGCGGACTCGGGAACGCCCTTCGCAAGGTCAACATTCATTAGAGCGAGGCGAAGCTCCGAGGGCGCCACGGCCCCGTTCCAGCCCGCGCGCTGCCGCTTCGGCGGCTGGCCGAGCGGAGACGGGAGCTGCATCGCCGGCGTCGCCGTGGGGTGGCCTTCGCTTGCCGCAGACACCTCACTGGGTGACACCTTAAGCAGCGCGCCAAGAACTGCCAGGAAGAACCGCGACGGATCCTCCTTCGAGATTTCTCTAAGCTTGCCAACATTCTCAAGACGCGGCCTCTCGATGGGAACGAGTTCGGGCACAAACGGCTGGGGTGGCTGTCTGCTAGCGGCCGAAGAAGGACGCGATTGCGCTTGTGCTTGTACACTCTGCTGCTGCTGCTGCTGCTGCAGTTGTTGTTGCTGGAATGCTTGCAGTTTCTGTTGCTGCTGCAGTTGTTGGTACTGCGGAGAAAGCTGCTGCTGTGCCTGCTGTGCCGCGGCGTAGTTTGCCGGCGACTCTTCACGCGAGCGCTTCTGTCCTACACCTTGGCCTCCTGCATTCATAACCGCATTCTTCTTCAGCTCTTCGAGACGCTGCTGCTGCTGGTCCGGGGTCGCCTGCGCTACACCAGCTGCAGGGTGCATACGCTGTTGGGCCAACTGTTGTTGTTGTTGGTGCTGCTGCTGTTGCTGTTGCTGAGCCATGGCACTCGGCGGCCGTCCCTGGCGCATCTGTTGCATCTGTTGGAGCTGCTGCATTTGCTGCATTTGCTGCATCCCCATTACTGTTTGCGGGCTTTGGTGCATTCCCGGGCCACTCCCGGGCATACCAGGCCCCGTATTAGATGGACCGTTGGCATTTACCGGCGCCGCCATATGAGGCGCTGGCACCGCCATGTTTTGTATGGCCATGGGGATATTTGAGTTTGGATTAGCCCGGTCTTGGCCCGAGCGTGTGCGCTGTGGAACGCCTCTTGGCAGGCCTGGAGTCGATCCTAGTGGTCCTAATGGGAGCCCCTGGGTAGACAACATATTAATTGCGTCTCCCGGCGCGGAAATCGGATTTCCTGGTCCGCGCTGCTTTTCGAAAGCAAACTTGTTGCACGCCGTGGCGTAATTGAAGAACTGACGCAACTCGCTTTTGTATGCAACAAGTTTAGGCGGAGTCACCAGGAACACGCCGGATTCAGCGTTCTTCCAAATAATTGCCATCGTCGGCCGAAAGCGCATAAGGCGCAAAGTACCGCTTTTGTTGCGGTGGGAATATAGATAATAAAGTGGAATCAAGTGCTCGATACGGGTAAGCATGCGCGGAATGGTGGCCGATGAGAGCTCTGTACGCAGTTTCATCATGTCCTCCTCCGATACGACTGGGCGCGCTTCCTTAAGCTCCGCCTCGATTTGTGGAGTTTGCATGCGCACCTCGTCACTCATACGTTTCAGCTCGCGCGTATCTGCCTCATCTACGAGGCCATTATCCAGAGCATGTTGCAACTCAGTGATGGTCATGTCGCGCACGAACCGGCCGTTGATCACGACGGGAGGGTTTTGTGCTGGGGAGTTCGGGCGGCCATGAGAGCTTGGAGTAGCAGGAGAGATTCCAAAGTGTTGCTGCTGCTGTTGTTGCTGCTGCATAGGTCCCGGCACGGGGTTTGGCGGAGCAATTGGCGAGCTTCCCATCCCCATTCCATAGCCACCACTGCTACCCGGACCAGGAATCCCAGGACTCATTGTCCCGCTACTTGACATATTTGCACTTATGCCGCCACCCATATTTGGTGCCTGGGGACCCATTGGCATTCCTGCGTTTCCTGGCGGCATGCCGTTCATACCAGTCATGTTCATACCAGGCATACCGGCCGCTGCACGCTTCTTCTGTTCCTGATGCTGCTGTTGCAGCATGAGCTGCTGGCGATAGCGCGCTTCTGCACGCTGTTGCTGAGCGGCCTGGGCCTGAGCCTTAGTCTGAGCAGCCTGTTGTTGAGCCTGAGCTTGGGCCTGGGCCTGAGCCTGAGCCTGAGCCTGGGCTTGTGCTTGCTGGGCCTTCTGTTGGGCCTGAGCCTGGGCCTGAGCCTGGGCCTGTCGTTGCTGGGCCTGCTGCTGAGCCTGCTGTTGGGCTTGAGCCTGAGCCTGGGCCTGAGCCTGAGCCTGGGCTTGAGCGTGAGCATGCGCTTGAGCTTGGGCCTGAGCTTGGGCCTGAGCCTGAGCCTGAGCCTGAGCCTGTGCCTGAGCCTGGGCTTGTGCTTGTTGAGCCTTCTGTGCTTGTTGAGCCTGCTGGGCCTGCTGGGCCTGCTGGGCCTGCTGAGCCTGCTGAGCCTGCTGCTGCTGGCCGCGGCCCTGTAGATCGCTACGTCGTCGCAGGGCCAATTCATACGTGAGGCGCGACAATCTTGTGCGGAGCTGGTCGAATACTTCAGCAGGTATTATCCCTTCATTTGTGAGCTTCATGAGCGACTCCCACGACGTCGCCTCTGGCGGCAGCCCCGGGAATTGAGCACGAATGTGCTGCGGGATCGGCGTCTTTGGGCCCTGCGGCATGAGTTCACGCAATGCAGCGCTCCTTTCCTCTTGGGTGATAGGGGCCTGTGCCGGCATGCGCTGAGCGCCGACGGGCTGCCGTGCGGCAGCAGCGGCTGGGCCTGCGCCCTGAGCACTTGTGGGCCTTGCGCCGGGCATGACCTGCGATGGTCCGAGTCCTACGCCCGGGTTGCCCATCATTTGGTTTTGATTTTGGCCCTGGTTCGGGCCCTGATTTTGGTTCTGGCCTTGGTTCTGGCCTTGATTTTGGACTTGGCCCTGAAGGCCGACGCCGCCGCCGAAGTTCTGCTGGTGGGCCATCTGCGGGCTCATCTGCTGGCCCATCTGCGGACCAACCGACGCGCGGCCCATCTGGCTGCTCATGGGCCGCTCCCACGGCGGGTTTACGTGGCCCTGCGGCGGGCCCTGCGCGGACATGGCTGGATTGGGCGCGGCCTGCGGGCCCTGGGCGCCGACGCGGCCGTTAGCCTGCATCTGCTGCGTTCTGAGCGACTCGTTCATGATCTGGATGCGGCGGCGAAAGGTTTCAATGTACTCTTGTTTTGAGCGGGACCGCAGAAACGCGCTGCCTTCGAACTGGCGCGCGACCTTCGTGAGGTGCTCCTGGTCGTAGCTGGCGCCGGCGCGCGTGCGGACCATGCTCTGCACGAGCAGGTGGATCATACGCCGGCGCTCGTCGAGCGTTGTCTGCTGGTGCCAGGCCTGGCTCGTGTCGGCGGGCTGCGGCTGCTGCTGAGGGTACTCCATTGCGGGTGCGTGCTCGGGCTGTGCGCCGCCGAAAAAAAGTGTTTACGCAGAGGCGGGGCGTTTAGCGGAAAAAAAAGTTTCGGACAGAAAGTCAGGGGCCCCCTATCTCGAAGCGAGTCGAGATGAGCCGCTTGACAGTGCTTGGCGGGTTAAGGTTTTCCACAGCCAGCAAGCTGGCCAGGGCGTTTCGCATGCATAGTCGACCATCTGCGTGGCTCACGTGGCCAGTGTGGCAGTTTGAGTCCGGCCGGCGACCAGGCCTAAGTCGCGGCTGATTTGGCGGCGTAAGGGGCGCGAGGCGAGGCAGAATGCGGCGCCGGGCCCGAGCGCAGCGCGCGGGCCGGCAATGCGATAAACAGGCGGGTTGTGCGCGCCGTGCACCCGGACGGGACCATGCAGGGCTGGTGCTATGCGCGAGGGGGAAGACGCAGCCCTTACCTTTATATCAGCAAACACAGCACACCCTTCGGGGAATGCGAAAGACGCGGTTAAGCGGGATCGTCGACTGCAGCGCGGCTGCAACAGGTTTTCTGAAAAAGATGCGCGCGCAATATTCCGCGTTTTTTTCTTTTTCTTTTTCTTTCTGGCCGCCCCTAATAGCCAAAGCACACAAACAGCGAGCACTCAATGTTGTTGAGGGGGGAAGGCGCAATCAGCCGTGCTCGCACCTGAAACTTACACCTGGCGCAGCTATCATCCCTTTCCCCCCCAACTGAATGACGCGCGCTTTTCTTGCGCGCGGGGGTGGGACCCTCGAGATCCGAATTGTGCGGGTGCGTCTGTCAGATTGGGCGCCCCTGCCCTGCAGCGGCAGAGTGCCCTTGCCCGCCAACGGTGCGCAGCGTCGAAATTATTTCGCGCAGATCAACAGCAGCAGCATCAGCATCAGCAGCAGCAGCAGCGGTGCGACCCTGCTAATAATGGCCGTGACTTGGGTGCGCGGCCCGCGCTGCGGCGTGAACAACTGCACGTCGCGGTTCTACCATGTGAGCAGCGGGCACCGCGTGTGCCAGAACGGCCACGTCCAGGAGGGCCTCGAAGCCGCCGCCGACGACGACGACTTCGGCGCAATTGGCCGCCGCATCAACATCCCGCGCCAGCAGGCGGCGCCGCAGGCCGCCCGTGTGCCGAAGGTCGTGCACGGCCACGAGGCTTTCGTGCTCACGCTGAGCCTCATGCAGGACGTGCTCATGGCCCAGGTCGACTGGCTGCGGACCCACCAGGGCCTTGGGGTTGACTTTGCCCGCGCCGTGCGCAGCCTGTGGACGGCATATGTGGCCCTCGTCATAAAGCCAAGCACGCGGATGTCCAACATGACGTTGTCGCTGCGGGACCTCGTCGTCCTGTGCTACTTCGCCATGCGCTGCGGCGGCAAGCGCGTCCTGCTCATCGACTTCCTGCGCTGGATCCCGCTCGCAGACTTCCCTTTCATCTCCAGCCAGAAGTGGCTTGACGCCAAGAAGTTCGGGAAGGTCCCCATCGAGCAGCGCCGCGTGTTCATGGGCATCGCTACGCCCACACGGCTGTCACTGCACCGCCGTGCCCTTTCGCTGCGCCCGCAACTCGAGGGCATTTTGCACACACGCATTCCCCGCGTCGACAGGCCCTACGCTTTGTTGCGGCTGTGCCGCGAGCTCATGTTACCGCCAGAAATGTACGTGGCCGCGGACAGCTTGCTGCGGAACTCGATGCCTTCGAAGAAGGCTTGGACCTGCGAAGAGCTGCCTATGGCCCTCGCCTTGGTCATGGCCACAAAACTCGCTTACGGCCTCGATGGTCTGCCGCGCGTGCTCGCCGAAACCCGCCGCGGCGAGCAGATTGACTGGCATGTGTGGAAGGACGTTGTCCAGAAAATCTGGTCCTACCAGCCGAACCCCACAGTGGCCGATGAACGCTTGGCAATGTTTTGGGACGCGACGGAGATGGACAGGTACTTGTCCTGGCAACAACACAGAATCTTGCCTCAAGACAAGCCCGGAGATAGGCTACTATCTATGTTTCCATTGCGCACAGCACCGCCAGATTACGAAGTGGTTGACGATGATACGCTCACTGAGCTAACAAGTGTTGTGCATTCTACATCTTCGCCGCATGAAGTGGTTGCCGAGACTCCAGATCCAAACTTAGCTGCTGGTTCGTCTTACCAAATATACGCGAGCCGCCGCGAGTCTTTAGAGCGGCTTCCTGAAGTCATCGAAACCCTTTATGAGGTAATAGGCGTGCTTTTCAATACGAATGAAGTAGACGTACGCCGCGTCATGCGCGGCTTCGAGGGCTGGGCTCGCGCAAACTACGGGCGCGAAGCTTTCTTCGACATACCACAGCACCACAGCAAGCGTAGGCGCAGGCGCCGGACTCGGACTCCTGAACCTATGGCTTCCGAGCCTGAGATTGAGGCTGGTAACAAGAGCACTTGATTCTGAGACCTCTGTTTCTGCAAATATGCTGTCATAAATCATGCATGCATTGCTCCTTATGAAGCTTTCTATCGATAAGTTTTGGATGGCTTGTTCGGTTGATTTCACAAATGAGTGTTGTCAATTCGGCTCAAATTAGTCTAAAAGAGGGGCGTGCCTTTATTATAATTAGTTTCATGAAAATTGTGCCTGAACCGCTTTTTTTTATGTTCTTCTATATGATGAAACAGTGCCTTAGCCGCACAAGTATTTACGACTTCCGTGAGGATTATGAGGATTCTTAAGTTTACTGCCATATGAGCACAACGGCACTAAAAGCACTAATTCAATTGAGCTCATGCTTTTATTTCCCTCGATGTTCTACTATATTTACAGTTCATACACATTTACATTAAAAAAGCTTAACATATCGACTCGTTACCAGATCCTCTTTCAAGTTCCGGCATTGACTCAACGCCGTTAAAATCAGCGAGAGATTCGAAGATTCCATGTTACGAGAATCAATAATTATTTTTGTCTTTTGCGAAGCGCTATTTCTAATAAAAGTATCGGGCTATGGGCACGATAAAGAGGCTCAGCATTCGCACCAGTTTTATTAAATGCCCGACATGTATTTATGCGGCTCAAAAATGTGAACCACATAAAGCTCGAATTTAAGAAGTAACTAATAATTATAAAATACGGACCGGCGCAGCTCAATCAGTTCAAGCTGATGTTTAAATGGGCAGAATTATATCTCAAGAGTTGTAACAAATTTGGTCTGCGGCAGCGGCAAAAGCAGAGCAGAGGCTTACACGGGGTTTGAACCATCTAAAACAAAGCCTAGGCTTTGCGAATATGGTGATTGTATGCTCAAGTTAGAAGATTTCGAGACTCAGGAGTGCATTCACTGATTCTGCAGTCATAGAATTGTGTGAGCTTTATTTATACGACATGAATGTTTAGGAACGAAAGTGCAACACACCGGCCGCTTTTGTGCATTGTCAGTACCTGCTTCGGCCAACTGACTCGGATTTAACCCTTTGAATTGTTTTTTTGGGCCATAATTATTATAATAAAAAAAATAGTACACTTGCAGTCTTATCGTTATCAATGTGCATGAATATGCGACGCACACATCATGTGATTTGGTTATTACTCCTGGCTCAGACGAGCTAAGTCCGTTATGAGAAGCAGAATTTTGGGGCGGGCGAGAAGGCGCTGTGCTTTAAAGTGTACCGCCTAAATTCATTTCGCGTTTGCGCATCGACAAAGATCATACAGCCATCTGCATCTCGATCTTCTTTTGCGGCTTGTACCCTTCGAGCACGAAATCCTCGTAGGTGAAATCCTCTATACTTTTGACGTCACGGCCAAAGCGCAAGGTGGGGAAGTCTGTGGGTTCGCGTTTGATCTGCTCTCGCAGCGGCTCGACATGGTTAGCATACACATGCGCATCGCCAATAACATGAATGAACTCACCCGGCTCGAGGCCGCATACATGGGCGATCATTTTTGTGAGCAGCGCGTATGAAGCGATGTTAAAGGGAATGCCGAGGCCCATGTCGCCACTGCGCTGGTACATCTGGCAGTTGAGCTTCTTCACGCCATGCGGGCCCTCGGGCATAGACACGAAGAACTGGCTCAGGATGTGGCACGGCGGCAAAGCCATTTCGCGCTCGGCCGCCGGGTTCCATGCAGACATAATGATGCGTCGTGAAAACGGGTCGTTCTTAATAGTGTCGATGACCTCCTGCAGCTGGTCGATGCCTTTGCCCGTGTAGTCGGCGTCGCAGCCCTCATACGCGGCGCCGAAGTGCCGCCACTGGAAGCCGTACACAGGGCCGAGGTCGCCCTCGCGGTTGTTAGTGAGGCCGCGCTTGTCAAGAAACTCGCGGCTTCCGTTGCCGTCCCAGATGTGGATGTCCTGCGCAGCCAGCTTGTTTGCGTCGGTCGCGCCGCTCACAAACCAAAGCAGCTCCTGAGCCACGCCTCTGAAGAACGTGCGTTTTGTCGTAAGCAGCGGAAACCGGTCGTTTGCGAGGCTGAACCGCAGCTGTGGCGGCGCAAACAATGCGTATGTGCCTGTGCCCGTGCGGTCGGCGCGGTGCTCGCCCTCGGCGAGAATGCGGGCGCACAGGTCGAGGTACGCCTGCTCTTCCGGGTTTCCCATTGCGTGCGCGAGTTTGTTTGTTTGTTTTTTTTTAATGCCGACCGAAAAAGTAGAGGCAGCGGCGGCGGCGATGGGCGACGCGCGACGCGTAGCCCGGTCGCGGTCACGGGGTCTAAATTGAAGAAGTCACGCCACCACGAATGTCAATAAGAAAAAAGGAAGGAGGAGGGACTGAAGGGAGTCGCATCACCCCCACACCTGAAAGCCTAATAAAACTTCGGGGCCCTCGAGGAGTAATAATTGGCTGTCGGGAATGTGGTCTAAATTGCCTGTTGACCGGCTGGAGCTGAGTCTGCCGACGGTTCTGCGTTGTGGGCAGTCCTTCCGATGGCGGTGCAGCGCCGATGTGTGGAGCATTTGCATGCAGAGCCGCGTGCTGCTCGTGAAGCAGACCGACACGCACCTGATGTTCAGGTCCGAAGGGCCCGGCAACGACGTGAGCGACCACGATCTTGTGCGCGACTACTTCAATCTCGATGTGGACGTAAAACGGCTTTACGCGGACTGGGTGTCGCGCGACCCGCGGTTCAAGAGCGCGTACCACGAGGGCGTGCGCATTCTGCGCCAGGACCCCTGGGAGACGCTGTGTGCATTTATCTGCAGCTCGAACAACAACATCAAGCGCATCTCGAAGATGGTTGAATCGCTGTGCACGGAGTTCGGGCCGTTTGTGGCCGAGGTCGACGGCAAGGCGTACCACGATTTCCCCGAGCCGCAGCGGCTTGCGGCAAAGCCCGAGAGCGTCGAGGCCAAGCTTCGCGCCCTCGGATTCGGCTACCGCGCCAAGTACATTGTGCAGACAGCAGTGCTCATGGCAAGTAAACCGGCCGCGTTCCTGCACGAGCTGCGTACCGCGACCTCGGAAACAGCAATTCTAGAGTTACAAAAGTTCACGGGCGTGGGCCCGAAGGTCGCCGATTGTGTCGCGCTCATGAGCCTCGACAAACACGATGTCGTTCCTGTCGATACTCACATGTACCAGATTGCTGCGCGCGACTACAAGCTGAAAGTGGTTGCTGGCCCGAAGGGGTACGCAGCAGTGCAAAACAAGTTCAAGGAAATCTGGGGCGAGTATGCCGGATGGGCGCACTCTGTGCTGTTTGCCGGCGACCTGCGCGACTTGGACGAATTAAAGCGGTCAGCAAACGATGTGACCGTGAAGACGGAGGCCAAGCCAAAGAAGCGGAAGACTGAAGTCAAGAGTGAAATTAAGACCGAAATTAAGACCGCAGTCAAGAACGAAGTCAAGAACGAAGTCGTGGAAGTCGCGGAAGTCGCGGAAGTCGCGGAAGTCGCTGAAGTCGCTAGTGAAGTGACAACAAAAGTCAAGCCAGAGATCGCTGGCCTCGCATAGCCCGCTGGGCCTCGCATAGCCCGCTGGGCCTCGCATAGCCCGATAATCTCGCATAGTAAGTCCGCTAGCCTCGCATAGCCCTTAAGGTAGATCGTTGAGCGCCCGCTGGCACTGACCCCTACATTTACATACGCATGTATAGACCCAACATTTATTATATGTCTTTGGCTCGTTCGAGTTCGTTCGAACTCGCAAACTGCATAAGAAAAAAGATAGCGGTTTACCCCACACGTCGGGAGGGCCTCGCGCAGCGCCATGCCCCAGCCCAGAAAGCAGGCCGGCCCTACCCTCGCAAATGACTCAAAATACGCACTGAAACTATTACGGAATTTTTCAGCCGAAGCGTACCCAGCAATGACCATGCTTCGAGCGTCTGCGGGCGTCCGAAACCAGTGCATTGGCCTGCGCAAGGCCTCGAGCCTGTCTGCGCTCGCATATAAGGCGCTGCAGCGCAACATGCAGAAGCCGCCGCTGCCCACAATCAACCCGCCGCGCTGGTCGCGCGATGCCGCCATTTCGTCAATTCTGTACGAAACGCCGGCCCCGCGCAAGAAGACGCGGCCGCCGCACATCCTGCAGTGTCTTGTGCAGGACGAGCCCGGTGTGTTGGCCCGCGTGTCGAGCGCGCTGGCCGGCCGCGGCTTCAACATCGACTCGCTCGTCGTGTCGCGCACCGAGGTCAAGGAGCTGAGCCGAATGACCATCGTGCTGCGCGGCGACGCCGGCGTCATCGAGCAGGCGCGCCGCCAGGTCGAGGACCTCGTGCCCGTGTGGGCCGTGCTCGACTACACGGGCGCGGCCCTCGTCGCGCGCGAGCTGCTGCTGGCCAAGGTCTCGCTGCTGGGACCTGAGTACTTCGCGGATCTTGTGTCGCACCACGGCCATGCCCACAAGGCGCGCAAGGGCGAGGCGCCCGTGGGCTCGACGCAGGAGCAGATCGACTACCGCAACGAGAAGTTCCACCCCAACAACATACCGCACAGCGAGGCGTTGCGACACAAGCACACGCACCTCGAGGCGATCACAAAGCTGGCTGCCCACTACGGCGGCAAGGTCGCCGACATCTCGGACCGCAACTGCGTGATCGAGCTCGCTGCTGAGCCCGAGCGCGTGTCGAAGTTCCTTTGGCACCTGAAGCCGTTCGGCATCATCGAGACCGCGCGCACCGGTATTTCCGTGCTCACGAAGACGCCCATGGACGGCGAGCTCGAGGCCGAGGAGGTCGTTGACGAGGTGGCTGCCGAGCTCGGCGACTTGCCGCCTGGCTAAGCGTTGCCCTAGCTTTGCTCTTTGGGCTGTGCTTTGGGCTGTGCTTTGGGCTGTGCTTTGCCATGCTTTACTGCTTTTTTTAGAGAGAGAGAGACACACACACACCAATAAAAACAAGACTAGATGTACAACTTTGCGAGTCTTTTAATGTGATTTTCCGTTCTTGTTTCAACTGAACTTGATTTAGTTTAAATCAACCATAAAACGAGGGCACCCCGCCAGCGGGGCAGCCTCATAATAGGAATACTACTACGAGTTTCGCTAGCATTGCTTCACAATTCGACCGCAATTGACTGCAATTTGGCAACAGAATGGCAACAAGTCAGACCGGGCCTTCGCTATGTGCGCATCTCCGTCGCACCCTTCACACGCACTTTCTTCACGCTGAACTCCCCGACGGGCGTATCCATGAGAACGTCGACGACGGCGTCGTACCGCACGGGTGCGTGCCCCGTCAGCACGAGCTGCTGCGACACGAGGGCAAACGCCTGCGTGTTCGTGACGCGCATGGGGATGCGGTCGAAGTAGCAGGTGATTTTATAGCCTTGCTTGTTGGCCAAAGTGATTGTTTGCAACCAGTCGTGGGCGATGATTTGGGCAAAGTGGTCGCCGGCCTCCGTGAACAGCTGGATCGTGCCCTTCACGCCGTCCACCATTATGACCGTGGCCTTGTCGATTGCCAGAAATTTGGGCAGCGTTACGCCGACGAGCGCCTTGCCGCTGAACTGCATGTCGTCTGTAGAGCCCAGCGAGCCCTGGCCTTCGAAAGCGGCGTCCTCGATCGTGACGCTGGAAATAAGCTTCTCGGAGGCAGGCTTCCCAAACACGGAAACAGGAATGTCGAAGCCCGTAAGAAGCTGGTTCAAGATCTCCTCTTTACAGTCCCCACTTCCCTCGAGGTAGAACGTGCTGAGCTGGCCGGCAAGGTACTGCGAGATCCACAGGTCAATTGGCGACTTCGAGTTCTCGTTGCCCTCCTCACAGGGCTCGGCGAGATGCGGTGGGATACGAGTGATCAGCGATGAGAACCACGCTTCAATGCTCTCGTCGCTCTTCTCAAGGCGCACTGGTGCATTAAAACCCTCGCACAGCACCTCGAGCTGCTGCGGTTTGCACCCCGGAATCTTAACGATCCAGCCCATAGCCGGCAGCTGGCCGCTGACGGGGAACTCTCCGAGCGTTGCATTGGCCAGCGCCGTGACGTTCACGGCATTGTTCGCTGCGGTTGTGACGTGGACCTTCGAGATGTCGGCGAGCTCGTCCGTCGTCTGCTGCGGCAGCGTCAGCGTCTTCACCACCGAGAACGGCACGCGCCACTCGAGTCCCCATTTGCTGGCCACGACCGTGCCCTCGGCCTTCAGCGTTACGGGCTCGTTCGCGAGTGCACGGCGCACAAGCATGCCCACGAGCTGCGAGCGGCCAATATCAAACACGCGCGTCTCGAACGTCATGTCGAACTCGGCGCCAGGCACAATCGTGACGTTTAGTGGGCCGAGAATGCGCGTCGAGGCCACATGCTCCCATGCATCGTTACGGGGCGCGCGGATCTCTACGGGGCTGTCGAACCGCACCGTCACGGCCTTCAGCTTTGTGGCAAGTTTCTGCAGCGTTGAGGCCGTGAACGAGTCGCCAAGAACATCGTAGTCCATGCGCACATTCACGTCGGCCGACGCCGCAATCTCGCTCGTGCTAATGTGGAGGAGGTCGGCGCTCAGCGGCACGAGCTGCGGGACCTCGGCCGCCTTGTTCACGAACTCGGGCGATGTGAGGCCTGACAGCGACGTCGAGCCCAGCACAAGCAGTGCAAACAGGCTTAGCGCCACAATCACGGCGCCGGGCCGCTTCACAAGCACGCCAAACAGCGTGGCGTCCGGCGCCTCGTCGTGCAGCGCGTCCTCGAATTCGCGGCGCACGCGGTCAGCGCCGGAAAGCAGCGGCGTCTGCTCCGCCGCTGCTCCTGGTGCCGCTGCTCCTGGTGCCGCAGCTCCTGGCGCCGCAGCTTCTGACGGGGGCGGCCCGTCGTCCTGCATGCGGTTTGTTTATCTGCGCCGAGTGGGAAAGGTTAATTAATTTAAATTTCTGTGGGGAGAGGGAAATTACATGGGCGTGGGCGGCTGCTGCCACTTCTTAAATGGGGGGAGAGAGAATAAAGCGCGCGTTTCTAGGGTTGCTCGCGGCTTGGTGGGGTGGGTAGAAGGAAGAGGGTGCTTTGGTGGGCCGGTTCATGGAGATGCGGCTTGCGCCAATTATGTGAGTTCATTTAGCGTTTGCGTCAGCCAGAGGGGTTTGTGTAAATGGCCATCACAGCTCCATAATCGGATATATGTAGCTAGTTATTGGCGGAGAGCAGCCGTGCTGGCTGCGGGCTTGCCCCCCAACAGACGATCTTGTCGAGCATGCCAAATTTTTTTTGGGTTACTTTCGGTTTTGTTGGGCAATTGAGCTCGCACGTTTGATCGATTGCTTTGAATGAGGTCCGCACGGCCCGTGGCCCGCGCGGGGGTTGCCATGGTGCCGCCTGCCTGCCATAGTGCCGCCTAACCTTCAGCGGTTCACGGCATCGCCGTATCTTGTTGCGGCGTTTTCTTCAGAAAAAAGCGGTCCAAGGCCCTTGTTTACAGAACCACAACTATGCTGTATCTTGTTGGTCTGGGTCTTTCCGACGTGAAAGATATCACGGTGCGCGGCCTGGAGGTGGTTCGCAAATGCTCGCGTGTCTATCTCGAGGCCTACACGAGCATTCTCATGGCTGCGGACATTTCGGCCCTTGAGGAGTTCTACGGCCAAAAGGTTTACCTCGCCGACCGTGAGCTTGTAGAAACGGGCTCGGACGAGATTCTGGAGGGCGCTGACAAGGGCGAGGATATTGCATTCTTGGTGGTTGGCGACCCGTTTGGCGCCACAACTCACACGGACCTCGTGCTGCGCGCCCGCGAAAAGGGCATCGAGACCGAGGTCGTGCACAACGCTTCGGTGCTCAATGCCATCGGCACGACCGGTGTGCAGCTCTACAATTTCGGCCAGACCGTGTCGATGGTGTTTTTCACCGAGACATGGCGCCCCGATAGCTTCTACGACAAGATCAAGGAGAACCGCCGTATCGGTCTGCACACGCTGCTGCTTCTCGACATCAAGGTCAAGGAGCAGACGCTGCAGAACCTGCTGCGCGGCAACAAGATCTACGAGCCGCCGCGGTTCATGAGCATTGAGCAGGCGGCCGAGCAGCTGCTCGAGGTCCAGGAGAACCGCAACGAGAAAAACTATAGCGAGAACACGCCGTGCATTGCTGTCTCGCGCCTGGGCTCGCCGCGCCAGGCTATCAAGGCAGGCACGCTGCGTGAGATGGCCGAGTACGAGTCTGGTGAGCCGCTGCACTCGCTCATCATTCTTGGAAACCGGATCCACGACCTCGAGAGCGACTATTTCATGCAGTGGGCCGTGAACGAGGGGACCTTGAAGGCTGCGCTGGCCGAGGACCAGAAGTACACATTCGACGAGGACAAATCTTAGAAAAATAAGGCATAATAATAATATAAATAATAATATAAATGTTAGTTTTTACCCTGGGGAAACTTTATTCAGGATGCGGCCCATTCATTGAATCGCAGCTGCAACCGCTCTGCCGATTTGCAGTAGTCGCAGGCATACTCACAGTGCGCCTTTATGTCGGGAGAGCCGAAATAGACGCCCAAGTAGGCGTGTCGGCACTGGTTTGTCGTCGTAGCGAACCGCACGAGCGCTACGGTTGCCGGATGCACTTCCTTTGTTTCCTTGTCCCTGGCGAATTGCACGATGCGGCGTGCGTCCTGGCTAGAGTAATATAAAATGCATCGCGCAGCACGACGGTCGCGGCCAGCGCGGCCCGTCTGCTGCACGTAGGCCTCGATGTTATTCGGCAGATCGTAATGGATCACAAACCGCGTATCCGGCTTGTCAATGCCGAGCCCGAATGCGATTGTCGCAACAACAATCGAGTATTTGGGGTCACCGCTGATCCAGCGGCGCATGACTTCCTCCTTTCGCTGCGGTTCAAGCCCCGCGTGGAAGGCCGCCGCACACGGGCCGAGCTCGTCGTTCAACTCGCCGGCTATTTGCACGGTCGAGGACCGCATGCGGCAGTAGATGATCCCGGATCCAGCATAGTTTGCATTCTGTTTTCGATTCAGCTTCGCGACGCGGCCGCGGAACATGCGCAAAAACTTGATCAAGTCCTCAAGCCGGTCGTGCCCATCCTCGACGTACCGCACTTCGTAGTGCAGATTCGGCCTATTCATGGGCCCCACGAAAATGTGCGAGCCCGAGGTGGGCATACCCAAGAGTTTAAGGATTTGCGTCTGCATGAGCGGCGAAGCTGTGCCCGTGAGGGCCATGAACGGCAGGTCCCGGAACTCGCTCCGCAGCACGCTGCCCAGACTCGCGTACTCCTTGCGGAAATCCGCGCCCCACTCAACTGCACAGTGCGCCTCGTCTACAACAATTCGCCGCATGCGCGAGCGGTTCTCGTGCATGTACTGACGAAACGCAGGCGTCAGACACAGCTCGGGGCTCACGTACAGCATTGCGTACTCGCCAGCGCTGGCGTCTTGCATGACCTGGTTGCGCTCTGCGGTCGTCATTGAGCTGTTCAGCGTGGCAGCAGGCACGCCCAGGTCTCGCATCTGCTGCACCTGGTCGCGCATGAGGGCAATGAGCGGCGAGATCACGATGTAGAACCCATTGCCGTTGCGGGAACGCGACTCCATGTACGCCGGGAGCTGGAACGTCAGAGACTTGCCATGGCCCGTGGGCAGAATGACCAGCACATCGCGGTGGTTCAGAACCTGTTCAATGATCTCGCGCTGGGTTGGCCTGAAACCGTCTCTATGGAACACGGAGTGCAAAACATCGTCGAGGCCGTCGATAGGAGACATATTACTCGTCTAGTCCTAGTTAGTGATATATATGTTTCCTAGTTTTCGACATCCCAGTCCTATGAATCAGAGGACTCGAACTTCCTACAAGGAGTTGCTCTTGGAGATACTAAGCTTCCGTAGAAGCTATGGCAACGCACGAGCAGAGAAAGGCTCGAACGTCGTGGCAGATCCCCGTGCTTTTTTGATCTAAAGAAGAAAAAGAAATTTGCCGGCAGGGCTGCTGCTTTATAGTGCCCTCGCGCCAAACACACGGTCACGTGTGCGCGTTTCCGTTTTGGCGGGTTGGGTTGGGTCAGACGAAAAATCCACGCGTGCGTGTGTGCGTATTAGTAGCTAGTGTGTGTGTGGGTCTGGTGGGTCTTGTGGGTGTGTGCGCGCCCTTGACCTAAAAAGAGCCGCCGCTAGCTGGGCGAACTATTAAGTCGATTTCAAAGGTGCCAGCGCGGTGCGAGTTTTTTTTGAAAAATGAGCTTGAGGTTCGTGCGATTTGTCTCGACGGGGTTCAAGTCCGAGCGGCCAGAGGACATCCGCGCCCTCACAAAGCCGATCGGGCTTCTGACGAAGCCGCTTCCTAACGATGCGAGCTTTGGCACGTCCAAGACGTTTGCCGAGCGCAAGGCAGACCTGCTGGACGTTAAGAAGAACCGCATCCGCCGCGAGGAGCTCAAAAAGGAGTTCTCGCGGTCCTCGTTCGAGTCGATCTATAACTTCCGCCATACAGGCGGTAAGATCTTTACGTCTCCGCAGAAAGCGTTTGCCGCAAGTGCTGCTTTGTACATGCCAAATGTGCCGGCCACGCGCATTGACGGTACAACTAATGTGGACACAACGCTCGCGCACCAGCTTGCGTCGGACTCGCCCACGCTTGTGCGCCTATTCTCCTCATCGCTGGGCCAGGAACAAATAAAACAGTTTACTGCCGACTTAGACATCGAGAATCTTGGCGTCCGTCTTATTGACGTGAATGTGGCTACGTCCTGGTACAACCGCCTGCTTGTAAGGTGGTTTGCCAACAAGATCCGCAAAAACGAGACACGAGGGCAGCCGTTCCATCGCTACCTTGTTGCAAAAACAAAGCTCACGCCAAGTATTCAAAAGGCGATTTCGGCTACAAACGAGCTTGCAGGATACCTCTATGTTGTTGACAAGAACGGGAAGATCCGATGGGCTGCATCGGGGCCTGTTCTTGGAAACGAGCGCGACCGCTTGGATGCAGTTATCCAGCAGCTTAAAACCGAGAAATGAGACTTACCGGATTTTATTTATGTACATAGAAATTGTTTTTTTTTTCTTTTCTTTATTTAATTAATTAATTATACTGAAACCACAAGAAAAAAAGAGAAAGAGCGGTGAGATTTTCAAAAATTAATGCTCTAGATGGGGTTCGAACCCATGATCTTCGCGTGCCTTGTATCCGGGGATTGAACCCAGCAGGGCATACCGGCCCGCGCGTACGCGGTGCCATGATATAAGCACGAGGCCTTAACCACTAGGCGACTAGAGCAGCGTTTCCAGCTACTACAAGTAGCTCCAGACTCGAAGAGGTGTGTCACGTGATTGTTCGCAACGCAGTCCCCGACTGTGCCACAGCAGCGCTATTTTGGGCAGTTGTGGACATTTGTCCTATATATACTTCGGATTTGGAGGGGCGGGCCCGCCGGTTTTTATGTGTTTGGTCAAGGCCTTTGGCCTGAGTCCACGGCTCTGCTTCTCAAATAGTATATTTGTTCGTGTAAATAAATAAAACAAGACTCTGGGCCTTCGACTAAAGCACCATATATCGTCCTCCCTGTTTTGCATTCGCGTCGTCTATGAGCTCAGCCAGGCTGTTCAGCGCGCTCGACACCGAGCCTTGGCTCTCGCCTTCGATGTAAAGATGCAGTTTTTGTTCGACGCTCAGGTCCTTTTTCGGCCGCGCGAAAAACGTGCCCCGAATCGTCATAGAGACGCCGAAGTCGGCGCTGATGCGGGCTTGGTTCCCGGCCGCAGTCACGGCCACGCGCGCCTCCTTCGCCAAATCATTGATCGGCAAACGTGCTGCAAACGTGCTTCCCTCCTGGAATATCTCATGCTCGGGTACTGCTGCATCAGCGGTTTGTGATTGCCCATCTTTGTTGTTGCTGGTGTTAGTGTTGCTACTGGTGCTGCTGCGCGACTCCGGCTCCTCCTGGCTTTCTTGTTTGGGGGCATATGCGTCGCGTTCGACTGCCCTTTTGAAGTCGCGTTTCTTGTCTAGGTTCGCCAGGCCGTGCCCGCCAAACCCGAGACGCGAATCTTCGTTTTTGTTCGCAGACTGCACGTATTCACTGGCCAGTTGCCGTACGTTCTCCGGTACCTCGAACAGTCGTGACAACTCGTGAGCGGGACGTGACTGGTGCGGCTCCAGAAGTGTAAGGCACCGCCCCTCGTTGCCGCCTCTGCCCGTACGCCCGGCTCGATGCACGTAATCCTCTAAGTGAGAAGCGGCATCATAGTTGACAACAAGCTTCACGTTGCGCACATCGAGCCCGCGGGCCGCAATTGAAGTAGCGACAAGCACGGGTAATGACCCCTTCCGAAACTCGGCAATCGTCGCAGACCGGTCCTGCTGGTCCATTCCACCGTGCAGGGCTTGACACCTGTATCCTTTGGCCATGAGCTGGAGTGTGATTGCATCTGCCTTGTCCTGCGTCTCTACAAACACGAGACTCAGCCCTTCTTTAGTTACCGTATCCAACGCACGCAATAGAAGGCCAAGCTTGTCTTTACGGTCCTCAACGAGAACGGCTTCCTGAGTGATCTGTGGTGGTACAGTTGCCTGCTGGCCCACGGTGATTCGCACTGGTTTTGTTAGGATCCGCGACACAAGCGACTCCATGCCACTAGACATCGTCGCACTGAACACGACAGTCTGCCGGTCCGGCCGAATGGCGCCCACAATGGTGCGGACCTGGGGCCCGAACCCGAGGTCGAACATACGGTCCGTTTCGTCAACGACCAAGAACGTCACGCCTCGTAGCGACAGCACGCGGCCGTGGTTAGTGGCAAGCAGGTCGATGAGCCGGCCCGGCGTGGCGACTATGATGTCGCAGCGGCCATTGATGAGTTCTGAGATCTGGCTCGAGATGTCTGTGCCGCCATAACATCCCAATGCCTTCAGCTGTAAGGAGCTTGCTAAGGGCTCGACTTCGCGGAAGATCTGCAAGCAAAGCTCCCGCGTCGGTGCCAGCACCAATGCATAAGGGCCCTTGCTCATCTTTCTGTGCTGGGTGCGGTTTGCGGCAACATGACGACACAGAGGGAGTAAGAATGCCATTGTTTTACCGCTGCTCGTGGGCGCAATGCCAACAAGATCCGAGCCGCTCATAATGATGGGCAGCGCCTGGGCCTGGATTGGCGTTGGGCCAACAAACCCGCGATCCTCGACGGCATGCAGCAATGGCAGCGGCAAGCCGGCCGTGTGCCAGTGCGCCAATGGTGCAACCTCAGAGCCGTCAACCTTGATTCCATTGGCCAGTCTGAATGCTTCGGCGTCGATCGGCACTGCTGCATTCGGATTGAACAAGCGTTTCTCGAAGCTTTCGCTGGCGTGGCTCACAACAACCGTGTCCAGCTTGCTTGTAGCACGCTTTGGCTTCCGACGCGAGGCAGGTGCACTGTCTTCGGGTGCAGTATCGCTGTCTTCAGATGCATATGCTGCGCTATAAACGGCCGTGCTGCTCGAGTCCAGCAAGTTCAATGCGTCGTCTATCGACTCAGGAAAGCTTTCACTCCGCCGATCCAGTTTCCTTCTTGGTTTTACCGGTTCTGTGCGATCTTCAGGGCCAGGACTGTCGAGTTCATTGTCGTCCGTATGCAACAATGCGCGAGCACTTGCCGTGCGTTTCGGTCGCAAGTTTGCTAAACTGAGTTTCACTGATGCGGGGCGCTGATTTGATGCTGGTGGCATAGCTGATGCTGGTGGTGGGTTTAATGCTGTCGTCGGGATTGTTCCCGTCTGTGATGGCTCTGTGTTCGAGCCATTTGCACTGCCTGGGCTCGCATTTTGCGCAGCCTGTGCAGCCTGTGCGGTAGCCTGCTTGGCCTGCTTCCATTTAGCCAGTCTGAGTTGTTTCGCGTCCATAGTGACGGGCAGGCGCAGCGTTAACCCTGCAATTAGTTGTTTCCGAAAGCTTTATGGTTTGCTAGAAATACTAAGAAAATGAGGACCGCCGCCCAGCCAGCGCGCGCCTTAGAATACAAAACAAAAACAGAACCAAAGTGCCTGGCGCCAGGGGCCTGAATGTATGGCTGGGCTTTTTCTTCTTCCGTGTGTGCTGAGGTTGGTTGGTTGGATCACCTAAGCGGCGGCTGCGTACTGCTGCTGCTGGCTTTCTATAAGCGCTGCCCGGCCCCGAAGCAGCGACTTTTGCCCCGAGTTTCAGTGGAATATGAGCTCAATTGAGCTTTCGCGGCTGCGGGCGCAGCTGCGGCTCGTCATTAACCGGCTGAAGCTGCTGCAGCAGAAGAAGACGGCGCTCGCGAAGCAGAGCCGGCGCAGCATTGCCGATGTGCTTAAGGCCGGGAAGGTAGAGAACGCGAAGATCCGCATCGAAAATATCATTCAGGAGGACATCTACGTCGAGCTGCTCGAGCTACTCGAGGTGTACTGCGAGCTCACGCTGGCGCGGTGCGCAATGATCTCGAACGGCCAGATCCACGACGACCGGCTGAAGGAGGCGATCACAGTCCTGCTCTACGCGGCCCAGTACACGGATATCAAGGAGCTGCAGACAATGAAGCCCATATATGCCCATCTCATAAGCAAGGAGTTTGTAGTGAAGGCGTCGGAGGACCCCGAGGGCATTCCGCCGCGCGTCATGTCGCGTATCCACATCAAGGTCCCCAGCCCCGAGCTTGTCGATCTTTACCTTGTAGAAATCGCGAAGGCGTATCGTGTTGAGGTGCCTGGTGTGTACAAGCCGCCTGCAGAGGATGCTGAAGGTGGAACTGGCCTGGAGTCCGGAGGCGGTGACGATGCCGCCGCCGGTGATGGCGGAGGCAATGGCGCAGATCCAAGTACTGACACGAACCCCGACGATCTGTGGTCGCGGTTTGCTGCTCTGAAAAAGTAGTCAATGCAGTCTGCACTTGGAATATGAGGCTTCATTACATTGGAAGTAAGAATGCAAAAAAGAGAGGCTTAGTACATGTGTTCATGCCTAAACAATTCTAGTGTGTGAATCAGGTTCTGAGGGTCTAAAACTTCTGCGGTTTCGTGCCTACGGCGGTGCTAAGCGCAGCACTGCATAGCGCGGCGGGACCGATTGTGGTCTGCCCCTAACCTCGCCAGGCCTAACCTCGCCAGGCCGCCGATTATATCATCAGCAGCCTCGAGCGGCCGGGTTTTTTCATACGAACAAAAACAGTGGACCCGCATGTCAGGAAACGTGCTGTTCAGCGATTTGTTCCGCATTGAGAGCCTGGACCCGGGCAAGTACGACCGGGTCACGCGGATCGAGGCCCAGAGCACGACGAACGCCGGGCTGCAGCTGACGCTGGACATCAACACAGAGCTCTACCAGGTGCAGCAGGGCGAGACCGTGACCGTGGCCATCGCGAGCTCGTTGGGCGAGACGAACCCGTCGCGCAGCTGGCGGCCGCCGCGGGCCGGCGAGGCGTCGCTGGCCGACAACTACGAGTACGTGATGCACGGCAAGGTATACAAGTTCACGGAGTCCGACAAGAGCTCGAAGGACCGCTTGGCGATGTATGCGTCGTTTGGCGGCCTGCTTCTTAGCCTCGAGGGCAGCTACAAGGACCTGGTGTCGCTGAAGCAGGAGCAGATCTACCTGCTTATAAGGAGATGAGCAGTGGTGCGCATGCGTGTTTGTAACGTTTTGGTACCCGCTCGAGCGCCGGCACGCTTTCGTGTGTTGTTGTTGTTGTTGGCTGGTGGTTTAATTTGTTTGTTTTTTTTAAAAAAAAAAGAAGAAGAAGAAGAAAAGATGTGTTAGATGTCGAAGACGGATCGATGAATGACGACGACGACGACGACGACGCATTAGGCATTAAATTCATATTTCCGTCTCTAGACCTTTTTTGTCAAAATAAATAATGGGTTTCCTTTTGTCTGTTTGTTTCCCCCGTTAGTTTGCAAAGCGCTTGCTCAGCTTCGCTATGGAGTAGGTAGCGCTGCGCGCCAGGCCGGCGCTGAGCAGGCCCTTAAAGCTCTGTGTGAACGACGGCCACTTAATTGTGCGCGCAACTGCGGCAGACACGCGGGACACGCGCTGCTTCGGCTCTCTGTCCAGCACGTTCTTGGCCAGCATATCCCTGAACCGGGCCGGTAAGTGCGCAATGAGCTGCTCGTCGTTTGCGGCCTCCTGGCTCAATGGCAGGCCCCTGCTCAGGGGCCCGGCCCCAGACATGCTATTCAGATCGGCCTCGACCTTGATGCCGACGTCGTCAAATAGCGGCAAGTACAATGTGCGGAAGAGCTCGAACTGGTTCGTGACGATGTTCTGCACTTTACGTGGGTTCTCGGCAAACGCCATGCGCACGTCGCCCATGTACGACACGCTAGCGATCTTCATGTAAAAATCGAGCTCGGCAAACGACTCGGGCAGCAGCAGCAATGCCGTGCACATGGCACTACGCAGGTTTGTGCGCTGCGCCTCAGCAATGTCGGCATGGTCCTGGATGAGACGTACGGGTTTATGCATGCGGCCGGCCAAGTACAGCGTATCCCACTCCACAAGGTCGCGTCGCAGTGTTTCGAGCTCGACGACGCCGTACTTGACCTGGTCGTTGCCGAACCGCACGTAGGGATTGAAGTAGACGCCCGCGCCAAGGTTGTTCTGCGTCCAGGCGACGAACGAGCTGCCGAGGAGCCGGATGCTCGAGTAATGGCTGTGGTTCTGCTCGATGTTCTGCGCGTGCCACTCGCGCGCGTTCTCGACGCCGAAAATCATGTCGATCTGCCGCGCCTGCGTACTGCTCTGCGAGCCCTGGCTGAACACGCCGCTGCCGTAGCCAAAGCAGTATTTTATCGGCGCCTTGAAGTGCGAGCGTATGGCATGCAAAGTGCTTTTCGAAGAAACCATTCGCGTCTGCCTGGCCCGGACCACCACCGGTGAATGATGCTGCTCTGCTTCCCCCGCTTTAAACTGACATTTTTCACGCCCAAGCCATTGGCCGCTGGCCGCACGTGCCCTACCTACGGCGCGCGGGTTTATGACGCAGGCACGCCCGGTGGTTTTTGTAGCTAAGAGCTTTTTTTGTTTGTAAACCGGGGCGTGTAAACCGGGGCGTGTAAACCGGGGCGGGTGGAGTCCTAATTTGTTCAGGTTCAAACGTTAGCGTAAAGCTTGTCTTCGTAGCCAGGTTCTTTGATCCAGGAAACGAGCTGCGCTGGCTGAGTTGCCGCAGGACATTAAGCACACATTGCGACTGTACTTTGCGTGCGCTCGCATTGCTCACCGCATTGCACATTGCACCAGCTCAGCACTATCTACGAATTGCATCCAGACTGACGCCCTAACTAGATTAACAACGCCCGGCTTGGCCTGCGGCGTCCTCGAATCTGCCTGCAGCTAGCTAGCTGTAAGTAGGAGGGGAGGGAGCCATTGGGGGCTAGGGCGGCGCGCGCGCCCGGATGAAAGTTTGCCTCTTAGTTAAGACCGTTGCCACCTGCATTTCGCTGCATTTCACTGCAGTTCGCCGCACATCTTTCTGCTGTCATGGACAATGTCAAGCACATCTGGCTTGTGCTCTCGGGCAAGGGCGGCGTGGGCAAATCCTCGGTGAGCACGCAGCTCGCGCTGACGCTGAAGAACCAGGGCTTCAAGGTCGGCCTCCTCGACATCGATCTCACGGGCCCGTCCATCCCGCGCATGTTCGGGCTCGAGTCGTCGAAGGTGCACCAGAGCAGCGCCGGCTGGGTCCCTGTTTACACAGACTCGTCCAAGTCGCTAGCAGTCATGTCTCTAGGCTTTTTACTGCCGGATCGCGGCAAGAGCGTTGTGTGGCGCGGGCCGAAAAAGACGGCCATGATCCGCCAATTCGTGCAGGACGTGGTGTGGGACGACCTCGACTACCTCATCATCGACACACCTCCCGGCACGAGCGACGAGCACATCTCCATTGCCACGGAGCTCCAGCAAATGGCAAACGTCGACGGCGCCGTGCTCGTCACGACGCCGCAGGAAGTCGCTGCCGCCGACGTGCGCAAAGAGCTGAACTTCTGCCGCAAGGTCGACTTCAAGGTCCTCGGCGTCATCGAAAATATGAGCGGCTACGTCTGCCCGCACTGCCAGGAATGCACAAACATCTTTTCCAAGGGCGGCGGCCAGAGCCTGGCCACGCAGTACGACGTGCCGTTCCTCGGCGGCGTGCCTCTTGACCCGGCGTTTGTCCAGTTGGTCGAGCAGGGCAAGATCGTGGACGAGTACAAGGACACGGAGCTCGCCAAGGTCTTCTCGCAAATTGTAGAGCGCATCGAGAAGTGAGCATCGCATTGCATAGTATCAAGAAGTGCATCGAAAATGGAGGGATACCCCCCTCGAATTCATTTATTTATTTATTGAAAGACTTTTCTTATTGATTTAGAAAAACGAAGCGATTGTCGTGGCCTCCTCCTCGGCTCCATTTACTTGTTTTTTTGTAGGAAAACTACTACAGAATGGCTCTCAGTTGGTTGGTTAACACAAATAAAATAAAAATAAAAAATAAAAAATAAAAAAATAATGCTTCTTATGCTACGAACTTAGAAACTGTATCGTCGGAACTTCGGTGCCAGGCGGCCAGAGGCGCTGTCGCGCTGCAAGCCGCGCATCGTCGGCAGCTCCCCGTTCTTGATCTTCTCCTCAAGCGCCTTCGAGCTGTACTCGTATCCCACACTCACGATCTCGTCGAATTTGTTGAATTCCAGCGTCGCAAAGTGGTCGATCGGCGGCCGCAAATAAATAACGCTCGGCGTCACCTTTGCCTCCTCCAACGCCTTCACGCTGGACACATACGTGAGCCGCTGCTGGATCTCGGCCAAGTTAGGCACATTCGGCGTCGAGCTCAGCGGGTTCCACCGGTTCACGAGCGCCCACATCCCGCTCAGCGTGTCGCCGTAGCTCATGGGCGTCGTGTCGTCCACTGCGCCTACGTCCACGGCAATCACGTACCGCGCGCCCATGCGCTTCATCTCCGTTACGGGCAAATTGTCGACGTAGCCGCCGTCAAGTAGCATCTGCCCGCGGTCCTCGAGCGGCGGCAGCAGACCGGCCAAAGACATGGATGCACGGATGTACCGCCACGCATAGCCCTTCTCATGCACCTCCATACGCGACATCGTCAGGTTCGTCGTGTTCGTGAAATACTTCACCCAGAAGTCCTCAATACGCGAGTCTCCAATCGCTTTCCAAACTGCGCGGTTGAACGCGTGTCCAGTCGTCCACGCCGTGACGGGGTAGGTCACGTCCAGCACAACCCTCCACAACGACGACACGCGCACGCTGAACTGCTTCGCCCGGCTCAGAAGCGGCACAAAATCGTACTCGCGCGCATACAGGCCTCCAATGAGCGACCCAATCGACGTGCCGCCGACCATGTCAATGGGCACGCCGGCCTCTTCAAGCGCGCGCAGCACGCCGATATGGCTGATGCCGCGCGCACCGCCGCCGCCAAGCACAAGGCCAACCGCCTCTCCGGCAAGAACGCGCGCGAGCCGGCTGAAGTCGTCTTTGTACTGCATGCTGCGCTTGTGCTTGAGCTGCTGCTGCTGCTGATGCTGCAGAGCCTTGCGGCGCTGCAGCAGGCGCAGCTCGTCCTGTACGCGGTTCTTGATCTCGTGCAGCTTACGCTGAACGCGGTTCTGCTGCAACCGGCCATGAGTCTGAGACTCTTCACGAACAATGGCCATTTGGATATGATGATGCTGGTTGATCCACGGCCGGTTCTTTAGCCATTTGGCAGTGGACCCGTGGGGGACAAGCTGCTCATGGTGCAACAAAATAAGGTGGTTTTGCGACCGCGTGCGAGACTTTACAACCATGCGCTCAACATCACTATAGACAGGAGGCGCCGCCGCATCCGCGAGCAGCAACACGCAGTCTGCCTGATCAACACAGGTTCGAGTCCATTCCGACGTGCTTGTGGAGTCGGCAACATACAATACAATACTGAACTGGTCTTCAAGATCCGTGAGATACGCCTTCAACTTGAGAACACCCATACGCTGGAAAGCCCGCTTTCCAAGGTACCTCAAAATTGCTGAGTTCGTCAAAACCTTGACATCGCGGCCCAGTGCCTCGAAGGCAGAGCTGAGCTTCACGGCGAACTCCTCAACTGGCAAGTCGGATGCAGACGGAAGCACTGCCAGCGTCTTGAAATCGCTGAAGCTATTCTCTTCGCCGGCAGCCTGCCTTGCGCGCATGGCTTGTACGACCATTTTCGACATCTCGAACGTGATCGAAGGATACTGGCGCGCCAGGCACTCCACAAGTGTGCGCGGGAACCTCGAAAGCTCGGTGTCACGCACGGCAACGAGCGTCGCAGCGTACTTCTCTCCGGTCATTGTCTCGAGCTCGCCAATTGTGGAGCCGTGGCCGAAGTCGCTAACTAGCTGCCGGTCATGGTATGATCGCATACGACCATTCAATACAAAATAGATTGCTGTGGCATTCGTCCCCTCTGTGAGGAGCCTGCCGCCGCTCTTGATGGTGATCCACTCAAGAGCAAAGTCAAGCTGTACGATGGGCCTAGTGAGGCTCGTGGTCAAAGTCTTTGCCGCTGTAATGTAAAGAAGTGGGTATGCGTCGGCGAGCTGCTCGAACTGGGCCTTCGTGATGATGGCGACGCAGACGTCGGTTTTAGCAGTCAGGTCAACAAACGCCGAATAAGACGACACGGTCTCTAAGAACCCGGTAACGTTGCCGGCCTCTACGTCGTAAAGGCGGCGGTAGCTGTCCTGGGCAGCTGGTGGGTGGTGTCCAACTTCTACAGTACCGTCGAGGATATAAACGAGGCCGCGGCAGCGCTCACCGTATCGGCTGATGTGTTCACCCTTGCGGTACCAAATAAGTTCGAGAACATCGCTGGCAGCATTCAAGATCTCTGAATACGTGTGCGGCTCCTGCGGATGCTCAGCGGTCTCAGAAGCCGCTGGAGAGTCGCGGTCATGACAGTCGTTCTCGTCTCCCATGGGGAGTCCAAACGACCCGGCCGGGTGGACTTCGAGGCCCGTGGCGGCAGGAGCCGTTTCCTCATCATCGCTGTCGTCGCCATTATGTTTTGTGACTTGGGAGTCGAAGCCGATGATGGCGAACATGGATTCCACAATGGCATGCCTTACGGCATAGTCGGCGCTGTCAGTTGACGACGGCCGGCGCTTCATAGGCAGTTCTGTAAGGTCCGTGAAGCTTGAGCTCAGAGAGCCGCCAGGTACTTGGTGGCTCAGCGTATGCAAGTCCGTAGCCAAGCCTACCAAGTCGTCTGAGCTGTGGCTTCCATTAGGCAGCGAATTGAAAGCCAGCGGTTTTTCAACCGCGTGGTCAGTAAACGACGACGACGATGTTGTTGTTGTTGGTGATGTAGGCACACGAATGTCGACGCTGCCGCCGCGCGCTCGCGCCGAGGGGCCTAATGGCGGCAGCTGCACAATGGATTCCGTGCGTTGGCTATTAGCGCGGGCCTTCATGCGGGCGACGGCGTCGTCGACGAGCCATTTGGGCAGAGTGCTTTTGGCCTTGTTCATAGTGTTAAGCAGCTTTTCAGTCCCGTAGAACTGCTGTGTCAAGTTCAGGTAGCGCTGGCAGGTTCTGAACGTGACCTGGGACCAGCGGAAGAGAATTACTTGCACGATGTTGGCCGTGGCCATGGGGAAGCGGCGCGTGAGGTGGCGGAAAGCCTGGGCAGGAATAACGACGATCGTCGACGGCTCACTAGCGACGGCAAACACGGTGGCATTGACCTTGTCGAACGCCGTCAATGCGACCTTTTCGGCGTTGGCCTCGACGTCCTCCGTGAACAAAGACAGAATTGAGCTCAGGGACGAGATGGGCGCCGAAGCAGTGACCTCATTCAGCAAATCGTACTCGCTGGCGTCGTCGTCAAGCTCGCTCTGGCAGTAGACGCGCATGGCGCCAGTGATAACGACGGCAAAGCCACCGAGGTCAGCCAGGCGCACGGACTCACCCTGCTGGATGCGCAGCGTCTGCATACTTTTTGTGAGCTCATTAAAGACCTCGGGCTCGAGAAAGCCGAAGACTTTGATAGCCTTTAGGAACTCGTCGAAGTGGGAGGTGGCCGGCTTTTCGCGGGACTGGCTGCCGTCGTCGTCGTCGGCGTCGATCTCCTTCAGCATTTCGGCGATTTTGTGGTCCTCCTCCTCGGACGAGTCGAGCTCTCGCGGCAGACGTGAGTATTTAGTGCTCACGCGGTTGCGCACGACGATGGAGACGCCCGCGGCCAGGACCGCGAGCAGCAGCAGCAGCGTCGACATTTTTAGGGAGAAGGTGAGGCGTGCGTTGAACACTACCCGCAGCCACTCTGTGGCACGATCCATGCAGTGCGGCAGCTTTATGTGTATGGTGTTTGCTGGATGCGAATTCGCGGCGATTGAATAGGCCGAAAACACAAGGCGGGAGGGCAGCCCAGGCAAGCCCACCGGTAGATACAGAGCTAACGGGAGAGGGCAGAGAAGGCCCTAGGGCACGGGCTAGGGCAGCGAGCAGCCGGGAGTGCTGGGAGTGCTGGGAGTGCTGGGAGTGTGTACTGGGAGGTTTTCCCTACGAAATTCTGCGAGGAAGGCCTGCGAGGTTTTGCGAGGTTTGTGGGCAGCTGCACCGGCCGGCAGGTGAACCCTTGCCGCGCAGTCAGTGGGGTAAACGGGCGGCGTAAACGGGCAGCAGCGTAAACCGGCAGCGTAAAACGACGGCGTTAAACGGCGGCGGCAAAGGCGGCAGCAGCGAAAGCTGTATCGCGGAGGCTGCGGCTGGTGCGGCTGCGGCGACTGTAAATGCGGCGGCTGCAAATGCAAACGCGGCCGCTGCAAATGCAAATGCAAATGCGGCGGCTGCTTATAATGGCACACGGCTCACGGGGTTTTTTTATTAGGCGGCGCCGCATTGGCTGATGCGCGATCGAGGCCCGTTTCGGGCTGCGCGCGCTGCGCGGCGCGGCTGGCCAGGCCCGGCGGCGCGGCCGCGGCCGCGG
>NRDX01000032.1:0-94607 GCA_004125185.1 Entelexis vaccinii | reverse complement strand
ACCGGTCATGTAGGAATATACCAAGAATCCACTCTCCCGGAGCTAAGCTCGTTGACGCGAATCTGTGTCGTGAAATAGAGTTTTAGCCCTAACCCACAAATTCAAAAGTGCACAAAAGCTGAAAATTCGCGGTTCAAACACGTTGGACTGAGGGAAAACACTTTTTAAATACAAACGTGAGGCCGTAAAAATCTGCATGCGAGGTCACAGGGCTCAGGATATTCGCTAAGGTGCTATATTGGCATAACCTTGTTCCTAGTACCGTAAACTCGAAACGAGTCCTTCACGATGCCAATAACCCAAAGAAAAATAAGTATCTAATTGTTGAATAACTCATACGAGGCTGTTCCCCTTCACATTGGTTTTCAGCCCGCCCAGCCTGCCAGGCTCGGCTCTAGACAAACTCAAAACAAGCTCACCATTTATTCAACGGCAAATCATTCAACAGACTGGCCGCGTTACTACTTTTCTTAACTTAGACAGCACATCGGGGGCACGGTGCACTCCTGGGTGGTGGCTTGTGTGAGCTGATCTGGGACCGCATCTCACTCGGTGACAAAGCGCACCTCACATTAGCATCATGCTGGACGGGCTATAAACGACACTTAAACGCAATTTAAGTGAAACCACGGCTGCATTAGTTTATATCTCTAGACTGGCTTTTGTTTTTTATCGTCTCTAGTTTATAAATCTAATTTGGCTTCTGCTTTCCCGTCTCGAACGACGCCGCAAACCGGGACTTCGACCGAATGTACGCACCGAAGAAGTAGAACAGAAAAGGAATAGGCACGAGGGCAGCTGCAAGACAGCCAAGAAGCGTACCGGCCCACTGCGTACCTAGATTCCTGAACAGCGGGTGCACAAATAACGGAAACGCGCTCCCAAAAATCGAGCGCGTGAACGTATTAGCTGCTAGTGCCGATGCTGCCAGAGATAGGTAGGTATCGATTATATAGTTTAAGGCTGCTAGGAAAATCCCCACTAAGCCAAAGCCAATCAACGAACAGCCGATGGTAGGAACAATCCAGTGCACGAAGTAGGCCCCTGACCAGCACATGAGAAATATACCACCAGAAAACACTATACCGCAAGCCATCATGATGGGCAAGCGCTCTTCGGGAATGACCGGGTAGGAACTTGCGGCAAGCTTCTTTCGAAAAATCGGTTCTGCAATAAACATGCCCGCTGCCGTGCCGAGGATCGCCCCGATCACCATGCCTAAGTAGGGCAGGTACACATTGCCCCCGTGCCACCCATAGTCAGAAAAGATCAAGGGCACTGCCTCGAGGCACAAATATAGAATCCCGTTAATGAAGCCGTGGTACAGTGAAACAAGCAGCAAGATTGGCTCCATAACTAGCATTCGCGACGGCTTCAAAACTGTTTTCTCAAGAAGATTTCTACCCGTGTACTCTAAATTTTCTAATGGGGCACACACTGCCCAATTGCCGGTTTTGTGTCGTACCTTCTTGGCACGCATGGCCAAGATCTTCGGCGGGTATGTCTCGGGGTATAGCAGATTCAGCAATAGAGCCAGAGCGCTGAGAATACCCCAAATATACTCAGTCCAGCGCCAGCCCAGGAAGCTGGCCGATATGTAGCCACCGACAATCGGCCCCACCATGGGACCGGCAAAAAACATAAGCGAAATGAGTGCAACTGCCCTCCCACGCTGTGTACTCGGAAACATATCAGACATGGCTGCCAGCGCCACAGCCATGGTTGATGAGCCGAACACGCCGGCGAAAAACCGGCACAACACCAGCGTCTGAAAATTCGCCGCAGAGCCGCATGCGAACGCCAGCACGGTAAGCCCCAAAAGTCCAATCATGACCGGCAGCTTGCGTCCCACAATTTCACTAAGTGGCCCCCACACGAGCGGCCCCAAAGCAAACCCCAGGACATAAAGTGAAACATTCAGAGTCGCGACAGGCAGACCCACGCCAAATTCTTTCTGTAAATCATCAGTGCCAGGACCGATAACCGCCGAACCAAACGCAGTGCTTAGCGCCGATATCGCGCACAACATCAGCACTGCGCCTCTCTTCGCCATACTCCAATTGTAAGGCAGATCTGGGTCACTTTCACCCATCCAGGATATATAATATGTCTCGATATCACCAGGTATGGGAGGAAGCGGTCTATCCGGCTCGGCAAAGTGGTAGTATAGCGCCTCATCATCTGTCGTGAGATGCTCTACTTCAGCGTCAGAGCGCAGTGAGCTAACGGATTGGCGAGTTGCATCTTGATGCAGCCCACTGCAGTGGCGGCACGGAACCTCCGGATCAGATATTTTGTAAGGATTGTCCACCATAGAGATATCCTCACTATGACATCTACTGGCTTAGAATACAAATGGGCTAGTAGGTCGCTACACGCAAAACTTTCTCAATTCGTTTGTGGTGCACTGTCAAAATCCGGCCGATCCGTGTTGTGATTCCGATGGTATCTCCGCACAGTGGGGTAGTTGGTCAATTTCAGTCATCGCGGACCACCACGTGATGCAGTTTAATCCGTGAAACCCCTGCGCCAGTATGCAAGGATTGATGTTAGGAAATTCTGTGCTTGAGTGTTGTGCCACCCAAAGACTCATATTGCCTGCCCCCCCCTCATTCCCCGCTTTTACATCTTAGGCCTTAGATGCTGCTTTGGTAATTGTCCCCCCCCACCCCTTGAGAGCACAGTACAACAAGAGGCGCTCGAGCGTTCCAGCATGCATATTGTGTAGAGCTGCTTGGGAAATTCTCCATGTCAATCAATCAACTGCACAATTGGTGAAATGACGCTGCGACCAACAAATTCCAGGGCTTTGTGGGTACCAACGAAGCCCCCCCACTATCGATTACGAGTGCAGATCATAACACTTAGACGCACTTTGCCACGCAGTATACCAAGTACACACCAAAGTGCCCATCTCGCGCAACCAGCCCACAGCGCTGTTATAGGCAGACTCACTTGGGACAAGAACAAGCGCGCCGTGGGCCCCGAATCGAGTAATCTCAAATATCATTTGCGAAATCTGTTATCAGGTTCCAAGGCGCAGTTCCCTGTAAAAGCCACGCCTTTACTTGTGTCTGTGAGCTCACACACAACGTCTTTGGCTTCAGGATTGAGACATCGCTCACAATCGAAACATGAATTAGCCACAAGGGCACCTCTCGCTTTTAGAATTTCACTTCCTCCTGACTTACACTGCCTCCGAGATGAACTACGCGGGCAACGCTTTCATACCCGGGGACCATTGACCGCGAGAGCTTTCACCTTACCCGCCAATAAGCACCGCATAGTCGGAATTGTATACTTGAGTATACTCTAAACGAACCAAGGCCCTGGGTTTGACCGGGTTATTCCGTGTTCATGGTGACCTTGAGATTGGGCCCGCGATTGCTACCAATCAAAGCCTTCTGAGCAGGGGGGGGTCCGACATATGCGGAGTGGAATATCCGAAACGGCGGTCAGGAGTTTGGAGTTTCGCATCAGATGCCGCCTAAGTCCGCTAGAGTTAGATAAGGGTAGAGGGTTATCGGCGAAAGATAACGGAACATACGCGCTGCGCGCGTGCATGCGAGTTGGACAATGATAGGGACGGCGGCGGCGGCAGCGGCGGCAGCGGCAGCGGCGGCAGCGGCGGTGGTGGCGGCGATGTGGTGCTGTTCCGTGAATACCAGAACTCTAGATGTTGGATTAATCGCACAGATCAATTCGCCTCAACGCAGTTAAGCGAGTCATGAATAGAGATAACATTATCTAGCAACTCGAGTAGCCAGAATTAAAAAAAAAAAAAAAAAAAAAATTATGCGCGCCTAACCACAGGCGGCATGAGTGACGTCGTGAAATCGATGCAGGAGTACTCTCTATATACGCTACATAGTTTTCATAAGATCATTAAAGAGCATTTTCGCTCCCCCCATCCTTAGAGCTTTGCAAACGTTTCAGCCGTAGCCCCTTTGCCCAGCTGTACCAGCGTGCTCTTAATTCGCAAGTAAGCTTGGATGCCCTCCTCGCCGTTCTCGACACCGAATCCACTTTGTCTCCAGCCGCCGACTGGCATTTCCGCCGGAGACTCACCCCAAGTGTTGATCCAAGTGATACCGGCCTGGAGTCTATGCACGACCTCTTGAGCCAAGCCGACATCTGACGACACGACACCAGCCGCAAGGCCCATTTGTGTGTCATTAGCGCGATCAATGACGCCGGCCATCCATTCTTCACGCGACAATCCCTTGGTCTTGTAAGGAAGAATGCACATTACGGGACCAAAGATCTCCTCACGCACCACCTTCATATTATCTGTGCAGTCCGAGAAAATGACGGGCGGGACCCAGAACCCGTTAGGGGTCGGGAAGTTCTTCTGGGCCTCCTTGGCGCCATCGTAAAGAACCCGAGCGCGGTCCTCGTTCTTGCCGTGGTCAATGTATGAGTTCACCTTCTTTTGCTGATCCGCGCTGACAACAGGGCCGAAGTTCGTGTGCTCGTCACGCGGGAGGCCCAGGCGAAGACAGGTGCGGCACCTGTCGACAAGCGCTGCTTCGACGGACTCCAGCAGCGTGTCAGGCACAAACACGCGCGTGCCGTTCGTACACACCTGGCCGGTTGAGTAAAAATTAGCGGCCATGGCCACGTCGGCAGCCTCGTCGGCTTCAGCATCGGGGAGAATCACGAGCGGACTCTTGCCACCCAGCTCCATAGTAATGCCCTTCATTCCGCGGGCCGCCTCGCTGGCGACCTTGCTGCCCGTGCTGACCTGGCCCGTGAAGCTCACCTTCTCGATACCGGGGTGGGCAACAAGCTGCGCGCCCACAGCGCCTGCGCCGTACACAACGTTGAACGTGCCTGCTGGGAGGCCAGCCTCGGCATAGATCTCGGCCAGCTTCTGCGCGTGCAGTGGGGTGACCTCGCTCGGCTTGTACACCATGGTGTTTCCGGCAGCGAGACATGCCGCAGACTTCCACAAAGCGATCTGGATCGGGTAGTTCCAGGCGCCAATGCCGGCGCAAACGCCAAGCGGCTCCTTGCTCGTAAGAACATAGGCGTCGGGACGCAGCTGGACCCGCCGCCCGGGCAGCCCGCCAGCAACCATGTGGGCGTAATATTCAAGCACATCAGCGCCGGTAACAATGTCGACCGTCGTCGTTTCGCACAGCGCCTTGCCCGTGTCCTGCGTCTCGATGAGAGCCAGCTCATCGTTGCGCTCGCGCAGCAGCGCCGCTGCTTTGAGCAGAATCTTGGCCCGCTGCGGCGCCGGCGTGCCCGCCCACACGGGGAACGCCTTGCGCGCCGATTCGATGCAGGCGTCTAATTGCTGCGAAGTCGTCTCGTGGATAGTCGCCAGCGCATTGCCCGTCGCAGGGTCGATAGACTGGAACGTGCTACCGCCCGAGACAGTCTGCGGCTTGCCGTCGTAGAACGTGAAGATTTCCGAGCTGAACGTCATGAGGAAAAACAATTCAGTGCGCGCGGGTTGCGGGAATTTCTCGCTACGGCCACCACAAATCAAGGCCTGCTTTGTCACGGATGTCGATCGCGCTTCGATTGTAATCGATTTCTCTCGATTCTAAGTGCCGCTCTCCCAATAGAATGACTCATCGATAGGCACACCCTTTCGCCCCGACACACACCGCGCGCCGGAGAGCCACTCACCACCGCCAATTAATTTTGCGCTCCCTCACAGGTAGTTAGGGTTGCGGCGGCGGCGGGGGGAGGAAGGAGGAGGAGGAGGAGGAGGGAGGGGGGAAGCGATCCGGGGTAAAATCTTCCGCCGCTTATGTAACGCGGGCGGCCGCCTGGATATTTCTTCGCATGCATACTGGCGTCTTATCGCCTATCGCAGATCCCGTATTTATTTCGAGATCTTGAAGGAACGCGCCCAGATTCTGACCTTTTTTTTTTCTCAGCATGACTACTGAAGCTCTTCCCCAGAACCCTGAGTTCGACTATGTTATTGTCGGCGGAGGCACGGCCGGATGCGTTATTGCCGAGCGCCTCGCCTCGTACCGGCCGCAGAGCTCGATCCTCATGATCGAGGCCGGCCCCTCCGACTTTAACAACCAGCAGGTTCTCAAGCTGCGCGAATGGCTTGGTCTGCTCGGCGGAGAGCTCGATTACGACTACCCAACCGTGGAGCAGCCGATGGGAAACAGCCATATCCGACACTCGCGCGCGAAGGTCCTGGGCGGCTGCTCCTCGCACAACACCCTCATCTCTTTCCGTCCCATGAAGTACGATATGACCCGGTGGAAGCGCGCCGGCTGTGAGGGCTGGGATTTCCAGACCATGATGAGGCTCTGCGACAAGCTGCGGAACACGATCCAGCCCGTCCACCCGCGTCACCGCAACCGTCTTTGCCGCGATTGGGTCGACTCGTGCTCGGCGGCTATGGGAATCCCAATCTACCCCGATTACAATGCCGAGATCGCCTCTAAGGGTGACCTGCGCTCCTGCGCGGGCTTTCTCTCCGTCTCTTACAACCCCGATGATGGAATGCGTAGCAGTGCCTCTGTCGCCTACATCCACCCCATCCTGCGGAACGAGCTGAAACGGCCTAACCTCACCATTGTCACCAGTGCCCATGTGAGCAAGCTTCTTGTTGAGGGTGATCTTGCTAAGGGCGTCGCCGTGACCCTGGCCTCTGGCGAAAAGGTCACCGTCAAGGCGCGTAAGGAGGTGATACTCTGCGCCGGTGCAGTTGATACTCCGCGTCTCATGATGCTCTCTGGCCTTGGCCCCCGCGCACAGCTCGAAGAGGTCGGCATTCCTGTGGTTCGTGACATCCCCGGAGTCGGTGAGAACCTGCTCGACCACCCGGAGTCTATCATCATGTGGGAACTCAACGAACCTGTGCCGCCGAACCAGACTACCATGGACTCCGATGCTGCCCTGTTCCTTCGCCGGGAGCCTACGAACGCTAACGGTGACGACGGCGACGTGACGGATCTCATGATGCACTGCTATCAGGTCCCGTTCCACTTGAACACTGAGCGGCTCGGCTACCCCATCATCGAGGAGGGCTATGCTTTCTGCATGACGCCGAACATTCCGCGGCCTAGGTCGCGCGGCCGCCTCTACCTCACGTCGAGCGACCCTGCCGTGAAGCCAGCCCTCGATTTCCGTTACTTCACCGATCCAGAGGGATACGACGCGGCCACAGTCGTCTACGGAATCAAGGCTGCGCGCAAAATTGCCCAAGAGAGCCCCTTCAAGGATTGGCTGAAGCGGGAGGTAGCTCCGGGTCCGCACATCCAATCCGACGAAGACATCTCCGAGTTCGCCCGTCGTGCGGCAAATACGGTATACCACCCTGCTGGTACAGCAAAGATGGGCGACGTCTCTAAAGACCCTTTGGCCGTCGTGGACTCCAAGCTGAAGGTTCGCGGGTTCAAGAATCTGCGGATCGCTGATGCTAGTGTCTTCCCCGAGATGGTTACTCTGAACCCTATGGTCACGGTGTTGGCTATTGGAGAGCGTGCTGCAGAGTTCATGGCCGAGGATGATGGCTGGAAACTCAGGCCCAACCACCTTTGAACAGCCGGATCGGATCGATCGACCGTAGAATACATAGTTAATACGAAACACTCTGTTTAGTGACTTTAACTTCAAGCCGGTAATTATGTACTATGGTCAATGTAGTAGTGGGAGATAGAGAGAGAGAGAGAGAGAGAGAGAGAGAGAGAGAGAGAGAGTGTGTGTATGAACACTGGGTCTGGTTCTCATTATACAAGCTGACTATTAATAGATACATTAACATAAGCGGTGGCATCATCCTTCACTTCACGGCTTAATCAATCAATTAATTTAGTCTAGTAAATCAACATTGCTTCAAAGTTAAATAATTTATATCTGAGTGTAACGAATGGAGTCACCCCTGTTCGATTCATTGTATAGCTTTCTCCTCGTTGTAGAGCTTACGGGATTCATCCTGGTCCCCGCCATCTCGTGTTGTCACACCTTCAATGACTTCCAACGCCGGTGCAGACCTCATAGGTCCCTGGTAATACTTCCAGCTTCCCAGGTTCCAGGCTACTGCCGCGAACACGATTACGGCAACGAAGAACACGACCGCGTAATTCATGTTCGGCGCGGTTACCGGCATCTCTGTTGGCATGACGAAAATCACTGTCACAAAAGTGGTCCACAGGGCAGCCCACATGTTGATAGCGAAACCAAACTTTCCTAACGAAAATACTCCAGGCGTGTACTCGTTGCAAAACATCTTTCCAAGAATCGGAATGACGTAGCTCCAGTCCATAGC
The DNA here is from genome assembly GCA_004125185.1 of Entelexis vaccinii. Taxonomy (NCBI): domain Eukaryota; kingdom Fungi; phylum Ascomycota; class Dipodascomycetes; order Dipodascales; family Trichomonascaceae; genus Entelexis; species Entelexis vaccinii. Next base: position 86,359 of record NRDX01000032.1, on the reverse strand, counting down.
AATCGCACATGAGTTGAAGATGGCCTCGATCGCAGTATCACTTCCAAGCGCAATCAGATTTATCAGAATGCAACACACAGTGATAACCCAAACTGACAAGATCGGTGTTCCAGTGAGTTTATTGACTTTCACGAGGTACTTCGAAAAGAACGGAATCATGTTGTCACGCGATTGAGCCCACAGCGTTCGTGCACCGGACTGCAGGGCCGTGATGGCGACAAAGTTAGACACAATAAACATCGCGACGGTGAAGAATATACCACCGCCCTTGCCTAGTGAGTTATAGTAAATCATTGCCACCGGCTGCGACTGGCTCAGGATCGACGCAGGATCGCCCATGCAGAATGCCAGCACGATGTTGTACATGAACCCAAGCACGTATGTCATGGTCATTGCCAAAGTGATAGCAAGCGGCGCTGTGCGGCCCGGGTTTTTCATCTCCTCGGAAATATGCGCAGTTGCGTCATAGTCAGTCATGGTCCAGCTGACCGACAAGAACCCAAATAGAAACGAGAATCCCAGAGGCGACCAGCCGTTGCTGTTCTCTACGTGTGTGAAGACATAGGTTCCATCATGCTTTGGGTTGGTCTTTGCTAGAAGGGCGATGGAGCCGGCAATAAGGCACCCGAAGTGGAAAACGACGTAAAAGTTTGAAATGCGCTCCATAAACTTTGTTGGCATGGTGTTAATGAACCCGTGGAAGACAAGGATAGCCGCCATGACACCCACTGTTTGGTTGTTAGTTGGCACATAGCTGAAGTCGCTGCCCATGGAGGCAGCAGCAAGGAGCATCTGGGCAGCACCGTAATCGGTTGAGGCGATGCCGGCAATCTGGCCAAACAGATTGAGCCAGCCATCTATCCAACAGATGGACGGAGCCCAGCGCCGAGGGAACACCCGACTACATGAATAGTACATGCCACCAGAGGTTGGATAGGCACTGACGATTTCAGCAATGGATACTGCCAAACACATGCACCCGAACCCGGAAATAAGCCAAGCCCAGACGACACTCGCGGCACCGCCTGCTTCCAACGGATAAACAAGGGTTGTGCCAATAGTAGCAAAGACGCCAGAAATTGATACAGCAAAGGAGAACGCACTGAAAAGCGTAAACTCGCGCTTCAGCTCCGGGTTATACCCAAAGGACTCGAGCTGCGCATCGATATCGTCTCGTGTTCCAGTGCTCTCGTTGACCGAGAAGGATTCCCGTAGACTGTGAGCCTCCTTTTTGCTGTTAACTCTAGTGGCCATAAGTTAGATTGCGCGTGTATCTTGCGCTGATTTTCCAATGCGAATAGATGATCTTGAGGCTTCGCGATATTGCGAATAGAGGCCAAGCCGGATGTGGGAACAATAGACAACTTATACAGCTAGTGGGCGTATGCTAAACACCTATCTGCAAGGGCAATCACTGAACCGACGAACCCGGGTAACGCTAATTACTTTGTGAGCGATAACGGTCGAATTCCGCGCCACGTAATCGCAGTGGGGCTAGGGCGCGCGATCCTTATCATTCACTGACGTCAGATAACGATGCCGATCGTTCTGCGTCAACGATGTCTCAGCCCACAAGTCTGAAATCGCAAGGAAAAGCACCATCGCATGATACAGGGCCCGAGCCCCCCCTTCCAGCCAAGCAATACTCCCATTCTTACACGTCAACTATAGCAGGAGGCCTGCCTCCCCGCTTATCTCTTTATCTCTCAAATGAGTAAGCCTCCCCTTAACCTAGAGCTCACAGGGATGATTATCCGTGTGTCACATACTCAGTCATGATTGTTACTCCTCGTTAGAACCCCAGATCAGTCGAAAATAACGCTTTTCAGGCTGGCGCGCCTTTTCATCACTGCAGGCGCGGTTCTTTTTTTACCTCCGGGGTAGGAGGAAAGTATAGCAGTCAGAAACAAGCACCTTATCTCCAGGTTTCTTCCTTTCCCGTGCTTCTTCGGAATTCAATGTCGGCGCCAGTTCCCATAATCAAGACTGCAGAGCATAAGAAGCAGCAGCAGCAGCAGCAGCAGCAGCAGGAACAACAACAGCAGCAGCAGCAGCAGGAACAGCAACAGCAGCAACAACAACGTAAACGTGCACACAAGGCATGTCTCAACTGTCGCAGACGCAAGGCCAAATGCGAGCTAGAAACAGGTGAGTCAACCAGTACCCCACTCATATGCAAGCGATGCAAGGATGAGGGGGTTGTATGCGAAATTCCTACTATTGAGCGACGAGGAGGGTTTACAAACGTTCTTGCTGGAAAAGAGCGCCGCCGTTTGCAGGAATTGCTCAAATCGCGCTCTTCCCAGAGTATCAGCTCGTTAAACAGTGAATGGGCGGGCTCGACTAGCGGGCCAAAAATGCCGAGCTCTTGGACGAATTCTATTCCGCAACCAAAAACTTCGAGGTCAGCCTCAGTGTCTATGCAAGATGCCGACATGTCCCCTCCAAGCGGCATACCAAGCGGAATACCAAACGGCATACCAAGCGGTATACCACGCACGACTGTACTTCCTGGCAACAATCGAACTGCTGATGTTCCCATGAACTTTGGGGTCATGGCATCGTCGGCACCGGCGACTTTTTCTGGAGGAAGCGGGTTCTTGAGCTCGGGGTATTTCGAGAAGAAGTCGAATCACAAGGACTTTCAGCAAACATTCAGCAGCCCGCAAGAAGAGTCGTACGCTCTCGAGAATTCACAGATCGTCCAGGATGGTATTATCGATGCCGAGGACATTCCCGAGCTCGTGTCGTTCTTCTTTTCCCACATGGACCCGTTTTTCTATCCGTTCATTCCCCGGGCCTACCACGACATCCGGCGCTTGGTCAAAGAGCCAGCTATGCTAGTTGTTATTTGCACCATTGCCGCCAAGTCGCGTCTCCAAGAAACATACAATGAGCAACATCGCCGACTTTGGGCGTACTGCAAGCAGGTGGTAAGTGGGCTGATGTGGGAGTGTCCAGATAACGAAGTTCAGTCCCTCATTTACGCAGTTCTACTGTTGTGTGAATGGCTACCGGGCGCAATGTATCTGGAAGCTGATAAACACGTCTCAGGTATAGACGCCATCAAACGATACACGCGCATTTGCTGGCCTCTGCTTGGCCAAGCCGTACGACTCGCACGATACGTTGGCCTCCTTGAAAATGATGTTCAGGCATTCATTACATTGCATCTTAGCGATCACTTGCTCGCTTGCAGACTGGGTTGCCAGCCTATGGTTGGCCAACTTTTTGAAGTAGATGCTCCTATGCCCGTGGCTGCCAGTATTGCCGATCGCGCCAGACTAGATATCCTCAAGATTATGCATCTCTCGAACCGCATGCTTTACGGGTCTTCAACGAAATCCATGCGTGAGATCATTAGCTCGGGGCAGTATATGTCTCTTTTCCACATGATTTCAGCGCAATTAGACCAGTGGCGGGTAGATTACCCTCAATACACACATTGTCAAACGTTCCGCGACAGAGTCATGATGTGCGAGTTCCACCATGTCCCTCTTCATATATTTTCGCTGGCGATTATCCCATGGCAAGAACGGCAACATCAAGAAAAGGTAAGTAAAGGAGCACCTCAGCACTCCCCAGACTATGAAAACCTGATAGGGCTCGAGGAATCTCGCAGATTTGTAGACCTGGCTAGTGAGTCAGCCCGATTCATGGTGGAACACATCGAGGACCCATCAAATCCAATAAATCTACGATATGCTCCGATCCAGTGGATTATGCGATTGCTCTATTCAGGGGTCTTTTTAGCAAAGACCCTGCTAGTAGGTGCTCTTCATCCAACTAAGGAACGGCAAAAGAACACCATTAGAATTATTCGCAAAGCCGTGGAAGTACTGAGGAGCAGCCAGCCTGGCAGATATGACCCATATTGTGATCTGCTGGATGCAATATGCGATCAAGTTATCAGCGGCGGCTCTGCTAGTTCGCACATTGTTGCACTCGAGCGACTACAACAAGAGTATCGAGCAAGCAAAGATCCTAAGAGCGCACAGGGACGGTTGTACGCGAGATCAGTGACGCCGACCGTTTCCTCAACTAATTTATCTGAAAACAAGGGCAAGTTCCAGTCAGTATCTCCAAATTCGGCCGCAGCAGCAGCACCCAGTTTACTTGGACATAGCGATCTTCCGCACGACAGTGAAGCAATACCGGTCATGCATGAGGTACCTTCTAATCAGCCTTACAAGGCACGACGCTTGGCCGGGTTTAGTCCTCCTCTTTCACCGGGAAAACCGCAGTGGTCATTAGAGCCTAGCAACTCAATTGAAGCAGAGCACGAGCTGGAATCGGAGCCTGAGCAAGAGCTGCGTCGAGAACCCGAAGTATCATCCTTAGAGTTCACCTTCAACACCATGGAAGATATGGAAAGCATCTGGGATTTTTTAGGTGACACCAACTTTACGGATCTGAGCTTGAGCCCGTCTGGTGGTGGTGGTGGTGGTGGTGGTGGATCTGCCTCTTCTGCCTCACTTGCGTTATAGATAGATCATCTTAGAAATAACTTGATAGAGAAATTCCTTGGTTTGGACAGAAAATCGCAACGACAGGCCGTGCTACAAAAAAAATCGACTTTTTTTTGTTGTTGTGATGGTTCGGGGATCAAGCATTTCAACCCAATATATAGGCGCGATGTGGATCAGCGGCACAGCCTGTTTCGACATATTGCGTGATTAAGCTTGCGCGCGTGTGATGCGATAAGTGCTCACGACCTCGCGCCCGTTAGTCAGCAGGCGATCACTCACCGACCCGCTGCTGCCCCTTCCCGAATTGCGATACGGCGGCACACGGCCCGCGTAGTGCAGCCGGCCGCATGATTAACAGCATTTGGGAGGAGCATTTCAGCTGATACGCAGCCGGCAGCGCATAATACTAGCCTCAAGGCCACGCACGGCACGGATGATACCAAATTTGGACCTCTTTTAAGCACAGGAATTGTTATTATTCACTCGACGAGCGGAGCAGCAGCAAAGACCTACTACTCATCTGCTTCACAGATAAAAAAAAGTTATCAGAGTTATATAGAGATAGTACATTAAAGGGGTGGCTAGTCCTCACGACGAAGATATGCGTTGACTGCTTCGCCCCAATCAGGACGGCCCTTGTACTCAGCAAATGCGTCGGGCCATGCATCTATGCTATCAGCGAGTAGAGGCCCCAAACCCTCAGCCTTGACTGCAGGAAGTGGGTAGAAGTGCGTGTGCTGGGTCAGAATGAGGTAGCCCGTTTCCGGTAGCTTCGTCGGCACTTGACGCTCGACTCTGAAATACACGTTATTTTCAAAGTCAAGATCGGACTCCTTGATTTTATCCTTTCCATTGAATGCTTTCTTCCAATTAGGGTGGAACATTTGATCGGGCGTTCCAATGTGCACCCCCCATGTGAATCGCTCCACAAACTTGCCAGGTTCGATCTTCTTAAAGAACCTGTTCATGGACATCTTCAGCTTTTCTTTGTAGTAAGGAACGGGGCCGTGTACATCAGTGAGTTTCAGATTGACCTTGGAGCTCCAGCTGAAGCCGTCAGAGGTCAAGCCACCGACGCCCCGCAAAATAAATTCATCCTCTTCAGGCGAGAATTGAAGCAGTTGGAAGTCTTCCTCAGTATTTTCGCAAAGAATCTGGAGCAATTGAGTAGAGCTTAACTTACTGGCAGCCGCGTATCGGGGCACACGCGTTCCTTTGATCACGTTCAAGATCTCATTGCCGCTCGGCCTAAACAGGTCCGGGTATTGTTGTACCAATACGCCAAAAATCGTGTTATAGAGCTCTTGGACCGCCCGCGTTGTTTCGGGAGTTTGGTCTACCTTACATGTATCATTCGGGTAGTTTTGAATCGTACGCTTGTGGGCCTCTGTTACACGCTCGTACGTGTCTTCGATCCGTATCCAATCAGACTCGTTCGTCTTCGAGATGTTCATAACCATGTGGTAAACAGGCTTGAAGGGACGGTACCGGTGAGTCGGATTCTTCCGCCAATCGAACGAGGCCGGCATTGGCTCCACAACGAACGGGCATTTGGGCTCGCGAACTTTTCTCAAGCGCACAACAACCCAAGCAATTGCCACTGAGATAGCAAATGCTAGAAGCCCTAAGGGAGGTAGCCTTGAGCCTATTCCTAGTAGCGAGCCAGACATCCTTCGCAATTGGTTGTTATCGAAGAATTCCTAGGGCACCTGCACAGCGCGCCCAATTGTATATATATATACGTATCGGCTAAGGGAATCAATGGAGCGATAGCCCGGCCCGAGCTTTATCAGCACCACCAGGCATTATCCGCAAGCGCTTGCCGATGCGATCGACCCCGGAATTCGATATGACAAAACAAACCCTTTGGCGCCCCCTGCATGCGCGTCTTAGGTTGGCTCTACAAAACCTAGATAGTGGTTCGGGCTGAGCGTGGGTAAGGTTTAATCGATACCTTTGTGGGCAGTGCTAAACGTCATTAAATGGGGAGGGCTCGAGAACCCCCCCCCTCCACCCCGCGCACGATTGGCCTTTTTATTTTTTTCTAATACTCCTGAATTCGAGGAATCAGTTGAGGGTCACGCAAATCACAATTACACAATGGCCACTTATGATCCAAACTTTCCGAAGGGGCCCAACCCAATGCTAACGGATGTCAATTCGCAGTACCCCGATAAGGGCGCCACAGTGTATATCATGGTGGCGGCTGGATGCGTCTGGCCTATTATTCCAGGTATTGGACTATTGTACGCGGGACTGTGTCGCAAGCAAGGTGCGATATCACTGTTGTTCAAAAACTTCCTCATATGGGGTCTCATATCGATTATCTGGTTTTTATTTGGCTATTCACTCGTGGCCTCCGTTACCGGAGGACCCATGATTGGCAATTTCGTAATGGGCGGTCTCAAAGATGTCGAAGGCAGCGTTAGTCCAGGCTCTGCCAGCATAAATGAGCCTATCTACATGGTGTTCGAAATGTATTTCTGCGTTTGCACGGTGTGCATCATGATAGGTGGTGGCAGCGAGCGGGCGCGAATCATTCCTCTTGCAATCTTCGCATGCATCTGGAGTGTTCTCGTTTACGACTTCACAGCGTACTGGACTTGGAGCCCAAATGGATGGCTGTACAAACTGGGTACTTTGGATTTCGCAGGAGGCTCCCCAGTACATATTGCGAGTGGATTCGGGGCGCTCGGGTATGCAGTGGTTCTCGGGAAGCGCAGAGACCCCACAAATGTCGAAAGCGAGATTCGCCGAAGCATCATGCGCAACAAACCTCACAACCCAATTCTAGTTTTCATTGGAACGCTGCTAATCTGTTTCGGCTGGCTTTTCTTCAACTCAGGCACTTCGCTTGGCGACACAGTAAGGGCGTCATACGCGTTTGCGAATACTGCCTTGGCTGCACCTGCAGCATCAGCGGTATTCTCAATATTGCACTATCTACGTAACGGCCGACGGTGGTCGGTTGTGGCGGCGTGCGAGGGAGCAATAGCTGGGCTGGTGGGAATCACCCCGGCCGCGGGCTTCGTTCCTTTACATTTTGCCGTAGTCACTGGAATCATCACTGGAATCGTCTGCCAACTCACTGATGGCGTCACAAGGCTCATTGGCATTGATGAGGGGCTTGAAGTCTTTAATCTCCACGGTCTGGGTGGTATAGTCGGAGGCATCTGTACTGCGCTATTCGCCGCTGATTGGGTTGCAGCTCTAGACGGAGTAACCAAAATCGACGGGGGATGGATCAATGGCCATTGGGTTCAGTTGGGCTACAACCTTGCTGGGTGCGTGTCCATCGCGGCTTGGTCGTTCGTGATGACCGTTTGCGTACTGCTATTGATGAACTTGGTACCCTGGCTACGTTTGCGCGTTAGCGAGCAGGAGGAACTCGAGGGCTATGATAGCGCGATTATGGAGGAGAACCTGATCGCCGCTACATTCGAGACCATAATGGCTGCAGAGCCAAACTCTGCAGTGTCAACTACGGGGCAATCCATCAAAAAGGAAGCCTGAGAGAACAAGTGAGCAAAACGGAGCGAATGAGTAGCAGGTACTGTACTGCTTTATAGAACGAAAGAAAGAAAGAAAAAAAAGCAAAGCAAAGCAAGCTTGAATCTGCTATGATACTTCGCTCAGGAAAGTAGCAGCTAGTGCTCTAAAACTCGGAATTAATTACTCTACGATCTTTTATATACAACTGATATGCTTTGTGGCCGTCGGACTGAGATTCGTAAGATTGATCTAGAGTTATTCTCGGCTATCTCTACGCCTTAGGCTGCGGTCCCAAACCCTTGCCCGAAACGGCTGGATGGAGGTCGAATTCCGTCCGCAAATCGATGCATGAGGCCTGGCTAGATATCCGGGGGATGGGTTAGGTCAATATAGACCACATAAAGCGCGCCCGTTTTCTATTCCATAGACACATTAACACAAGCCGAATATCGAAAAAAACCAAAAATGCCGATGGAATACAAGCCTGCCGTGGAGGGGAAGAGCGTTAAGCCTCCCCAGATTCCTTCTCCGGGAAACAATTCGTTCCTGGGCGATACGTTCACCTCGGATGCGCCGAAGGAGCAGCAGATTAGCTGCGGATTCTTCCGCCAGGAAAAGGGTGAGCCTCTAGTCTATACATACGACTACGATGAGATGAAGGTCATTCTGGAGGTAGAGGGAGAGTATAACATCTCCGACGAGACCGGCAAAAAGGTCTCTGTTTCGCCTGGTGACGTCTTCTATTTCAAGAAGGGCACGACTATCACGTTCGAGACAACCGGATATGGCCTTGCGTTCTTCACTGGCCTGCGTCCTAACGGAACTGCTTAAAAAGTTTTAAACGGGCTTGATTTTGGCCAACAAAAAAAAACGATTTCTTTACAATCAGAATAGAAAACATTAATAACCGTTTTGTTTTTAGTGGTACACACACAGTTCTTCAATCAATCAGCTGCATTTATACAGTGTATTTTACGACACAGGCCAGATAGTCGCCCTTTTTAATTAAATGCCCGCGGTAGACGGCCCTCGAAACAGTTTAGTTTTAGTCCAGATAGCAGCATATAGCAGTGCCTGCGAACTTACTTACAGGAAGAAAGCTATGATAAGGAAAATAGAAAATTGACATAAAGTAGGATAAAGTAGGAAAAAGATAACATGACGGCATAAGGAAAGCTTAAAAGCTCATTTGAATTCTGGGAACACTTCGTACATTGACTTGCGGAAGAACTCGAGATTCTCAGTTCCGAATCTCTTCATATCGTCTTCCAAAAGAGAATCAGGCCCACTAGCCTCGAGCTTCTCACGCTGAATGCGGAAACGATCCTCCAGAACTTTGAGACGATACACTAGCCACTGGTGGCCAAGATTGTTAAAATCGGAGAATCCCAGGATTGTGCTTAGGTGCGACATATCCTTCAAAGTTGGATCCTTCGGGCGTAGAGAGAGCACCATGGCAATGCGCTCGGAGCAGTTTTTGGCACGAAGAGCCGAGTGCTTCAGTCGTGAGCCCTGCATTACAACCACCTTGCCCATTGCCGGGCCAGGAACAACGCCAATCGAGCCGTCCTTGCACATGACGGCGGTCTCTCCCCCAATCATGCCAGTAGTATCTGAAAGCATGAGAACAGCAACAAAGGGGACGCAATCATAGTGCCAATCATCGACGGGCCGGTTGTCGTACTCACTAGCTTCCGGAGTTCCGTTGAGCAACGGCGGAGTGGGAACATCCTCGAGGTCGCGCACTCCGTCGCGTCCCTTAACTCCGAGCTGGATGTTCGTGTGGCCAATGTCGTAATCCAGCCAGGGAACAAGTTCAATGCCCGCTGCCTTGGAGAGAGCGTCAAGCACCAACGGATGGGTCAAAGCGTCACGAATAAACTTTGTCTCATCGATATAACCGCGCACGGCATACGGGGCCCGCTCCGACGAAAAGACGTATTTCGTTTGAACAGGCTCGGAGAGCAGGTCATTGCGCAGAAGCCTCACAGCCTCGTCCGTAAACAAGCGGAACGGCGCCGTAGCAGCAATTTCGCTGACGCCGTCTAGTTTGTCGTCGTAGCCAAAGTCTGATAGCTTCTTCTTCCACGCAGGCTCCTCGATTGCCAGGTGCTGGCTCGGGTCGAAGGGAATCTTAGTAGGCTGGTACCTCCAGCCTTGCATTGTTGACGGCTGCGGCACCAAGCGCGGAGAAGCCGAGTCAATGGCAGCAAAGTCTGCAATGGGCTCGAACAGCTGCCGTGGTTCAGAAGATTGGAAGTTCTGCGTGGCCATCAGAAAGATTTAATTGATTGTATCTGGCTCTTCAACGGTGAACAAATGCACAATGGGTATATATACTTTTTTAAATCTGGAGATCATTATTGTGGAGAACGGAATTTGATCGGTAATTATTATGCAGCAACTGACCGAGCCTAACCCGCGGGTATGGTCTTCTTTGCATGTGAACTCTTATCAGTGACCTCTTAGAGCCGTTGGGCGGAAAGGCGCCCAGATAAGCGCACGGAGTTCGGTTTCAATGAGGCTCATGCCGGACGGAGATGGGATCTACTCATAGCCACTCATACCGTCGAGTCGGACCGACCTCTAGCAATGCTAGGGATGATAACAGATAAGTTAGTAGGATTAATTTCCATTAGATAGAAACCCAAAGCTCTGATGGAGAGTATACAAGCAGGCGCCTTGGCCTTGTGGAGCGCAGGTGTGTGTCGTTCATGTTATTATAACTTACAGTTCAAAGTAGCACTAAGACTCTCCAAACATAGGAATGCTTATGTGGCAGCGGCTGGAATGTAATAAAGAATGTAATAAAGAAACTGTCCGCCAATTGGCCAAAGTAGTGTTTTTGTTTACTGCAATATCGAGGAGTAATAACGGCTGACCTTTGGGAAAGAATGACTTCCGGCTAGGCACAGTCTGTTCGAGGCATTCTTGCTCTGGTTATATATATCGGACATAATAAAAAAACGTAATATTAAACATATTTATTTATACTCATTGGAAATCCCTAAAAATTTCAAATATGGTCTTGTGAAGGTATTCAATGTTGTCAGTACCGAATCTCTTCATATCGTCTTCTCGAAGAGAATTGGGCCCACTAGCCTCCAGTTTCTCGCGGGCAATACGGCATCGATCCTCTAAAACCTGCAAGCGGTAAGCTAGCCACTGATGCCCCACACGGTTTCGGTCTGAAACCTCAAGAAGTGTGGTCAAATGCGACTTGTCCTTCATGGTGGGATCCTTGGGACGCAAAGAGGTCACCATGGCGATGCGCTCAGAGCAGTTCTTTGCCCGGAGTGCCGAGTGCTTGAGTCTTGAGCCCTGCATAACCACCACGCGTCCCATTGCAGGGCCAGGAACGACGCCGATAGTGCCGTCCTTACACTTGACGGCAGTTTCACCACCCACCATACCGGTTGTATCAGAAAGCATCAAAACTGCCACGTACGGAGTACTGTCGTAGTGCCAATCGTCCACGGGCTTGTCGTCATACTCGCTAGCCTCGGGCACACCATCCAACAATGGCAGCGTAGGAATGTCCTCGAGTTCACGAACCCCGTCTTTTCCTTTCGCACCGAGTTGGATGTTCGTATGGCCAATATCGTAATCTATCCAGGGAATAAGCTCGATACCTGCAGCCTTAGAAAGAGCTTCAAGCACCAAAGGGTGGGTCCAAGCATCGCGAAGAAATTTGGACTCCTCGTAGTAACCGCGCACAACGTAAGGAGCTCGATTCGAACTATAGACATGCTTGGATTGAACTGGCTCAGATAGCAAGTCATTGCGCAAAAGCCTAATCGCCTCATCAGTAAACAGACGGAACGGTGCCGTAGCAGCTATTTCACCAATGCCGTCCAGCTTGTCATCGTATCCAAAATCAGAGAGCTTCTTTTTCCAAGCCGGCTCCTCGATTGCTAGATGCTTGCTAGGATCGAATTGGACCTTCGTAGGCTGATACTTCCACCCGTTTATGACGGATGGCTGGGGGACTAGTCGCGGCGAAGCGGAATCAATGGGAGCGAAATCTGCGACGTGCTCGAAGAGCTGGTTAGGCTCCGATGTATCGAGCCTCTGAGTTGCCATGGTGTTAACAATCAACAATTCCTTGGCTTCTATTTCATCTTATCTGTTATCGAGCAATTCATATATATATAACCTAACTTCTATCAATGCGGGCACGGAATTCGATCGGAGATTATGCAGCAAATATAGAAGCCTCTGCCCGGACTGGGCGGGTTTCATTACATGTGCAAGGTGATGATGTCCAGTGACTCCTCCTGCATGACTGGCTTCGAACCAGCCAGCCAGGCTTGAAGTGAGCGATCCCTAGCAATGGTGGGCCGTGCCGTTTGCTTCCTCGCAAGCAACACATCAGCAGCTGCTGATACTCATGCTTGCGATATGGCTGCAATCACCATAGTTACTTTAGATCTAGGACATAGTTAGTGACTCTAAAACACTTAGTAGGCGTTAGACTAACGACTGCGCATTATACTCAAGGTAGCTTCTGAGAAGTAGGCTAGTAGTAACAGACAAAAGTCGACCTCTAAAACAACAAGGTACGTGCCAAGATTACCGTCTACAAAATATTGAAAATATTGATCGTGGATTAAAAATGGCTGCTCAGTCACCGAGAGAGAGAGAGAGAGAGAGATCTTGGGATATAGTATTCACATTCATTATTAAATAATAGTAAAACTCAGTTATGAAGTAGGTTAGGCTTCAACTGCAGTCATATGGGGCATTTTCTCGAAATCTTTACTGTTATCATCGCTGTCCGTTTCCTCTTTATCGCGAAGATACGAAATCACAGGCTTGCCCCAAAGGTGTCGTCCCTTGTACACTGCAGTATCATCTCCCCACGCCTCGAATGCGTCGGCACAGATGTCACCCATACCCTCACGCTTGATATCTGCGAGGGAATACATGTAGGTACGGATTGTGAATCCGAGAAAGCCGCTTACAGGCAAGCGAGTTAGAACCTGGCGCTCCAACCGTACAAACGCCTTGTTTTCGAAGTCAATATTATCCAGATCTACTGTGTTTTTCTCAGGATCGAAGTGCAAGTTGCCAGAGGAATACAGGTCGTCAATGTCACTCAGAGCCAAGCCAAAGGTAACCCTTTGAACAAATTGGTTAGGCATGACTCTTTGAAAGTAACGGTTCATTGACTTCTGAAGCTTTTCTCTGTACTGTGGCACGGGATCGTGGATGTCCGTGAGCTTAAGACCCACTTTCTCTCGCCACTCAAATCCAAGGCCGGCGATTCCTGTCGTGGCTCTGAGGCGGTACTCGTCCACTTCAGGATCGAACTGGAGTACAAAAATGTCCTCCTCGACATTAGCACCCAAAATCCTTAGAAGCTCCCTTGCCGAAGTCTTTTTAGGTGCCGTGCGCGGAAGTTTGAACCCGGTGATCGTGTTCAGAACCACCGGTCCATCGACTTTGAAGCACATCGGGTATCGCTTGGAAAGAGTATCAACAACGTAGTCGTACATTTCCCTAATGGCCCCATCCGTTTGCTTGGATTCCTGAACCATACAAGTTGTGTCTGGGTGCTCGCGCATAATTCGCCTATGTGCATTTGACACCCGCTCATAAGTATCCTCAATCTTTAGCCACTCTTGGCGGCTGGTACGGGCGAGAGACATCGTGACATGATACACCTTTTTGAAGGGCCTGTGCTTTGTTGCTGTCTGTTCTTTCCAGTCGAAGTCAGCTTCAACAGGCTCGACAGGATCCCAAAGAACCTTGGGTTTAGACTGGAACTGCTTTTTGTAGCCCAATGCGCAACAAAGACCCACAAGCGCCAATGCTACGGCAGCCAATGGAACATAAATTGTCTCCAGCATACTTGGCTAATAGATTTATCGGACCACGCACATTGTCCCCGCCGTGCACTTCCGTGTTTATAAATAATTGCCTTATCTGGTGGTTAGGCATCCCACCTTGGCCGCTGGCTGCTGTGTCTCATGTGAAATCGAATTCCGCTAAGCCTGGCGCATACCCCAGCCCTAATGTTCACTATCGAGACGAACCGCTGCGAGACCCACTCCGATAAGCGTACATAACGCCCTCTATCGTGGGTGAATCAGGTCAGCGCGAGTCGATCGGGTTTCGATGACTAAATCCGTGCACTGATAATGGCCAGCGTTATGTATCCATATAAAAAGCGCCCACGGCAAACACAATGAAGTACTTTCAAATTTAGACTTCGTGTGTACTTATGACGCACCCGTTTGACCAGCTCTCGGTGGCGGAGGCCGAGAAGGCGCTCAAAATTATCACCGATGCGACCGGTGGTGTGCCCCTGCACATCAAGTCCGTTCAGACCCATGAACCGCCGAAGAAGTATATGGTCAAATACCTCGAGGCAGAGCACGCGGGGAAGCCGATTGCACCGCCACCTCGCATTGTTTATGCGCTCTATTTCGTCTTGAACGAGCGTCGCGCCGAGCAGTTGTGGATCGACCTCGACAGCGGCAAAGTAACCAAAAAAGAGTCCTTCCCCACCAATCAGCAGGCTCCAATTGACATGCTTGAGGGCGAGCGCGTTTTGGAGCTTGTACGCAAGCATCCCGATGTGATTTCGGCAGTGCGCGCCTGCGGTATCACCGAGGACCTCGATGTATGCGTCGAGGGCGACCCATGGGTCTACGGCTCCGACTCCTTCGACGTGAGCCCTCGCTACGTCATGTTCCTGATGTACATGCGCAACCCGAAAACGAAGCACCCCGACTCGAACATCTACCAATTTCCTTTGCCATTTGTTCCTGTTGTGGACGCTATGGCTGGAGAGCTTGCGCGTATCGATTGGTGCGCGACGGGCAATGAGGGCGACGACAAGGACGGTTTCAACTACCACACCCGTGGTGGCAAATCCATTGTCGAGAACTTCGAGCCTGTCGAGTACATGCCTGAGTTGCGGCCTACGCCCATGCGGGAAGACCTCAAACCTTACAACGTGGTACAGCCGGATGGACCATCCTTCGCAACGAACGGAAGTCAGGTCAAGTGGCAGAAGTGGTGCTTCCGCGTTCTCTTCAACCCGCGCGAGGGCTTAGTGCTTAGCGATGTTCGCTACGACGGACGTCAGCTGTTCTATCGCTTGTCTCTATCCGAGATGACGGTGCCTTATGGCGACCCGAGGCCTCCCTTGCACCGCAAGCAAGCCTTTGATCTCGGTGACTATGGTGCGGGAATGTCGGCAAACTCGCTCGGTCTTGGCTGCGACTGTCTTGGCACAATCAAGTACTTCGATGGCACGCTAGTCCACGGAGATGGTAAAGTAGAGTCGAGGAAGAACGTGGTATGCATGCACGAGCAAGACGACGGGCTCAATTATAAGCACGTTAACTGGCGCACTGGTACGCCTCGTGTGTCGCGTCGCCGTATCCTAGTGCTCCAGACCATCCTTACCGTGGCGAACTACGAGTACATCTTCGCTTGGCACTTCGATGAAGCTGCCAGCATTGATTTGGAAATCCGTGCCACTGGTATTGTGTCTACTCAGTACATTGACCCAGGAAAGAAGTCAAAATGGGGCACTCTGGTTGGCCCAAGCGTCCTGGCCACCACGCACCAGCACGTATTCTCGGTCCGTATTGACCCCGCGATTGATGGACACAGCAATTCCGTGGAGGTCAACGAGATGGTCGTGCCTCCTATCGACAAAAACAACCCGCATGGTACTGGGTTCTACAATACGAGGCGGTATGTCGAGAAGTCTAGTGCATTCGACGCTGACACCTCGAAAAACCGGTGGTTGCGCATTGTGAATGAGAACAAGATCAATCCCGTCACTATGGAGCCGGTTGGATTCTCTCTTCATGCTCTGAATTCAGCCTTGCTGTTTGCTCAGCCTGGATCTGTGGCAAGAAGCCGGGCTCAGTTCGCGACGCACCACTTCTGGGTCTCGAAGTATCGTGACGGTGAGTTCTTCGCGGGCGGTGAATGGACCAACCAGTCGTCGCGAGAGATTGGCGGCGTGCAGGACGCCGTTGACCGCAACGAGAATGTACGAGATGAGGATATTGTCTTGTGGCATTCATTTGCCGTGAACCACGTTGTCCGGCCGGAAGAGGTCCCAATTATGCCTCAAACGGAGCTGAAGGTCGGCCTACGTCCGCATGGATTCTTTACCGAGAACCCAGCTATGGATGTCAAGCCCAGCACACAGAGTTTCAACCGATCAGTGCAATATAAGGAGTGCAGTGGCTGCGAGCGTCTCTAGTAATTCTGTAGTGGGTCTCGAAACCAGTTTTCACATTGAAAAAAAAGAAAACAAAAAAGAAATTAAAAATTAAAAATTAAAAATCGCTTTATTATTCTTCGCGTTAACCAACAACAATACTTTTTTTCTCATGTTGCTACAAAAAATTCTTATTATGAGGCTCAAGCGCTGACGTGGTGGTGGTGCCTCTATTATGTATGTATTAAGCGCCAATTAATTATTATCAGAAGTGTTTGTGAGCGTGTGTGTGTGTATGGTGTTGGAAAGCAGCAACTTTTATTAGCCATACTCGACATATTAGGCAATGGGAAAGAGCATGATAGAACGAGAGCATGGAACTCAGTTGATTCCTAATAGAGACCCATCGAGCACGATGTGTTCTCGTTATTGAGTGACCTCAATTTGAAGAAGAAAAAAAAGAGGTTTAAGGCCCCGGAGCACCCGTATTGAGCCCAGCGCGCAGAGTCACTCCATCGTCATCCTGGCCCGGGTTCGCCAGCTCGTAATGCAAGTACCTGAAAATAAGCAGGACTGCCGAGGAAAGGCCAGCTCCAAGGAAGGGACCAACGTAGTAGATCCAATGGTAAACTGGGAAAGACTCGAGGGCAATGGCAGGACCCAACGAACGCGCAGGGTTAAGGCCGGCACCAGTGTAGTAGACAGCAATCAAGTGGCCCACCAGCAAGGCAATTCCAATAACGAAGGGAGCCATGAAGGTGGCACGGTGCTTCTCAACGGCCATGAACAGCACCGTGGTGCACAGAATGGCGGTGCAGAACATCTCAATGAAAAGGGCGCGCGACTTGGAAGCGCCGCCTCCAATTGCATTAGCAAAAAGCACTGGACCAGGGGTCATGGCCGATGCAGCGTAAGCCGCAGCAATGCCAGCAATGAATTGAGCAATCCACATGATGAGTCCACGGATGGGGGGGACTGCACCAACCAGAACAAGTGAAAGGGTGACAGCTGGGTTAAGATTACCGCCAGAGACGCGGAACATGATAAATACCCAGACCATAACGCCAAACCCGAAGCCAAACGAGATCATAATCACGCGGGGCGTGGACACTAGGAGCGTCTTCACACCATCCCGTTGTTCCGCAGTCTCCTGAACAGCGTCATGGTTCGCAATTTGAGCAATCATGAACGCAATCCACAGGAACATGAACGTGCCAATGAATTCACCGAGAAAAGCAATTCCATGGTTCACGAGCGCGCCATTGTTGGGGGCCAAAGGAGGCTCAGCAACTGGACCTGGGGTCGGAGCTTGCAAAGTGCTGCCCTTCACCTTATTGGGCTTCTCGTTCTCAGTGTGGGTCTGAACATTGGACTTGTGATACGGCGCTGCCGCATCAGTGTGCAGCGACGAGATAGAGGATGCGACGTCTGAAGACATTTGGTTCGATAGAGTCCACTCGGATTTACGGGCTATTAATACTAGATTTTGGTGGAGCCCCGTTTAGCGCTGTCATGCACTTCAATATGCATCTCAGAAGTTTTTTTTTCTTGGCGTGGGCCGATCCGCGCCGGAAATCGTGGGAAGAAATTATAATTCATAAGCAGAAAGTTTTCCGGAGCTAATATAATTTAAACGGTAGCATAATTCTATAAACTTGCCATTGAGATGCCCAATCTCATATTATTTGATTTAAGCTGATGCGCACCCCATAATTTTTACCAGGGGTGTGATGCAGGAGAAAATGATGCGATTATCTAATCTGTTGTTACTAACCTCGTTAATGCCTACCCTGATCGGAAAACGGCGCGGCTAAAAAAGGGCGTTGCTCAACAAAATTCAAACGCTAGGTTGCTTTTCATGACCGGCACTGTCGTTGCCATTTAAAAATGGTTTTATTCCGACCACATGTTGCCGTGTGCGGCCTTGCTTTCACCTAGCCCATCTGCCCAACCCTCGCGTTATGTACATGGGCTTAGGCAACCCGTTTTCCTGAGGGCAAGGTCATATCACTTTGGGCGTGGGTGACCCTGACATGTGTGGGCGGCTTTAACGGCTCAACCAGAGAGACAAGAAGCCGGTGAAGCCGTTGAGATTTATCGGTCCCACGTTCCGTATCTGATCACAAATGCGGTGGAGTGATGACCAGAACAAGTTTCAGGGTAGATCCCGTATTCCGAATAATAGCCGTTTTCGTCACACTCGCTCACGGCTGTTGGCTTAATGGGGCGTTATAAAAATAGACACGCAGGCGCCTCATCACCCGCTTTAGGGTTGATGCGCGAATTAATATCCACAGCAATGAAGTGCAGCATTACAGAAAAAAAAATCGGGTGCATGACTGGATTTGCATATGCGTTTGTCGGCAGGCCGTAGCGCCTCTTTTTTGTGCCATGTGTGTGGGTTTACTTGTGGTGACTACTTGAAGTGGATTTTGCAGGCTTGGATTCTTGTTGTCCAGTCGTAGGTTAGGGCCGGACGATCACACAATTACAGGAAGTTCTGATCAGACGCTCGAACCCCGTACATTAAGGGAAACTTCAACAACGTATGTAGGTCTATAATCAGCGCAGTACGTTTGGGTCTAGTCACTTTGCCTGATTCAAGCCGCCTGCGGCCGAAGAGGCGCTGATTTTTACGGCGTGTATGCGGGCCTCGGATGCGTCTCTAGGGTTGGCAGCGCCAAGCAGACTCGAATCTGCACAGCGCGCCGTACGTCGCGTGGCGTGTAAACCTCATATCACGTGTGTGCATCCCGTTTTGGCGCCGTGACAAATAAGGCTGGTCACAACATCTCTTTCCAGGATATGATAATTTATGTATTGAGTTACGCTGGGCACAATGCCAGACGGCAACTCAAGCTTTATCAGAAAACTACAGCATTGACTATAATCGAATGTAGGTCTATACATTTTTTTGACTGCTTTGACTTGATTGAGAGGCCTCACCCCACTATTTCTCTTTAATTGAGTCGAGAAGTGAGATGTTTGGTCCATTATTCGAATTCTCAAATGCTCTTGTGGATACTTTACATATGTGTCAAGCCCAGATTTATTATTTAGTTGATTTTTTATCGTTTCGCGTGGCCTATGCTTTATCACCCACCCTGCACGTTATATGCCGACTCCTGCATGACGTTATGCATGAACCTGAAAAGATTAATCTCACCCAGACTGATGATGCCTGCAAAATTGGCACGCTTATGTGGCGCCGTCTACCGCGTGTAATCCGTTCGTAGTATAATAGCTAATAGTGATAACCAGCAGCATCCATATATACTGAATAACGGCAGCTTCACAGTGTCAAGAAGCTAATCATCCACAGGAACTGCGATCCAAGCGGCCTAAGAGCTGCGACTTCGCTTGATTTAACTGAATGCAATTGCTAGATGTATCCTACTGTTTTCAGACAGATGCACACATAAAACTCTTTATATTGTTGGCAAAGAAGATGCATAACTGAAGCTGGAGTTATGTTCGCACACCCAGGCGGTTCAACTGAGGTGCTCGCAACTTTCTCAAGACCAACCTCTTGCCGGATCCCCTTATTTCAGGAAGCGTTTACGCCGAGTTCACTTCCCTGCATTATACATATACATCGAGCAATGTGCTGAAGGTATTGGTGAAATGTAAAATCGAATAAAGCTGGCTCGGCATACTCTTAAACAGCACTATCTCTAGTGTTTCTCTTCATTTCTGCTATTCCATATCATTTTAAAAACCGAAGCTCTGAGTATAAGCCAAGGATATTTTTCTTTGTCTGAGGGTCAGAAACGTGTTAGACGATAGTCAGGTAGGTAGGTAGTCTTACTCAAAGCACCTTTTAGGTAGTCAGCTAGAGAAGCCATCAGAACAAGCCGAAATGTCAAGGCATCTTTTCCACTATGCTATAATTCGTTTCAAGGAGTGGTTAGTAGTCCCATTACATTAAGAGCACACGAGAAAGTGCGCGATCATCTTAAGGAACTTTTGCGGTGTTTCCACGGTTGGACTTGATGAAGCCGGAGGAAACGCGGGTGACGAATACATAATAATAAAGCTGAAGGTTGAGAATAAGTTTTTTTTTTTTTTTAAGTACTACCGCGTAGCCTTATTGGATTAGGCTGAGATTCGAGGCGTCAAGATGTGACTCGTATTTAGTCACGTAACGAAGAAAAGAATGCGAGGTATATTAGGCTGGCTGAGACTAAGCTTGAAACAGATGGTTAAGCTATTGGCCAATCCCGTTCTCAAGCCATGATTTGCGTCTGATTTTAGTTCCGGGAGGAAGTTTCGCCTCTCCGCGCTCAACACGATCGATCAGGTATTTGTAGGTTTGCATTATGGCAGACCATAAATGGTCCCCCATGAGAACACCGGAGTACTTGGTATCGAAAGGTCCTGTTCCCAGAAGTTGAGGAATAGGCTTCATCTCTGTTGAGTAGTTGCAACCAAGGAAGAAAGGAAACGATAGGCGCTCTTCAGACACTGCACGCACCCTATGCTTTCTTGGTGTGACTCGGCCGTTTGTCAAGATCTCCAGCATCTCCCCGATGTTCACTATAAGTGTCCCTGGCAGAGGCGGCACATCAAGCCAGCCGTCCTTGCCAAGATCTAGTTCCAAGCCTGGAGCATCGGACATAAGAATGGTAATGCACTCAAAGTCCTCATGTTCACTGATCCCTATACTACCAAGCTGGCCAGGCGTGTGAGGATAATGAATTAGTCGCAAAGTCGCTAAAGGCTCTGTGAAAAGATAGTCGAGTGCGGTTTCCTCTAGACCCAAATACAATGCAAGTGCATGCATTATGCGTGTGGAAAGATCGTAGACAGCATCGTAGTACTCGAGCACACGTTCGCGGAAGTTGGGCAGCTCCGAGGGCCACATATTATGACCATGAAAAGGGATCAGCTGTTGTACAGCTGGATGGCTCGCATCCAGCTCCTTTCCAATGTCGAGTGCTTCTTTGTGGTCCAGCGGCGAGTCGACCGCAAAGTCCTCCTCACCCTCCGGCACGAATCCCTTGTGCGTCAACGAGTTTCCCACATAGTACTTCATTTTGTCGGTGTCGCTCATGGAGAAGAAATCAATCGCAGCTTCCCGCACGTTACGCATCTTCTCCTCGGAAACTCGGTGATTCTTCACGTAGAAGAACCCAAGACCGTCTATCGCCTCACCTACCTCTCTAGCCACTTTAACGCGGCTCGATATGTGGTCTGAGTACAGCCCGGCCACATCTATTATCGGTATATTCACATTCATTTGCCCCTTGACGATTTGTTATTTCAGTGTGTAATATATTTTATAAGTTATCTTTGGTCAAATATTTGATGTTTCGCCGAACCTGCCATTGGGTACTCGATTGCCCCGTGTAATTGACGCGGGCTCGGGCGCCGCGCCGCCCCAGCAGCAGCATGTACCCATAGGTTTCGGATCAAGACCTAACCTTGAGCAAATTGCATTTCACACACTGCCTTGAAACCGCACGTATAGTATGGGGCCAAAAGTCGAAAACCGCAACCAGGGTGAGGCCGAGGACATCAGTGTAAAAGCCCCTATGAAACTCAAGCTGTGTTTCACCTTTGGTTTGGGCTGACCCTCGTGAGAATGACCTCGAAAGCGTTTGGAGCGATGCTGGGTCACGATGATGATTATCACCACTTGGTTGCAGACGAGGTTAGGCTCTACGCATGTGTATCACTGATTGGATCTTGTCTTACCTCCCCCAACCCGCTTGGGCCGTCCTGCAGGCATAATGCCGTAATCAGATATGCGAGGCAGAGCAGCAAGAAGAAGTCATCTGACGATCTTCGAAGGCTTCCGTGCCTTAGCGTGGCGTGACTGAACAACGGTCGCACAACCGTTCTCCAGGCTACCAGGCAATGGCGCTTGCAGATTTCAAATTTGACTAAATTTGATCTCTAATTTGTTGTCTGGGTTTTCGAAAAGTACCATTTGGATTGCTTGCGGACGGCGACCAAGCCATCAATCAGGCACCGCACCGTAAAACAAGTTCAAGATCTCAAAGGCGTGCAAAACCCTGATCTAGCATGTGTTTTGCAAAATCATAATACGGGACTATGTAAATTACTCCGGCTCAAATCAGTTTAATTTAGCTACACACTCACAAACGAGCACTAGTGTTTACTTTTTGTGCTATTTCGCGCGATGAGTTCTAAAACTCTTTTAGGCATTTCCTATATTTTTTGTCCGCAGTCCTGTCTCTCTCCCATCACTTCTCAATAGCAGCTCAACGCTTCCTAAGCACACGCAGAAGGATGCTGCGCATCGCGCGCATCGCGCGCGTTGAAAGCGCCAGTTAGCCCAGATCACCTGATGTCTAAGCTTTCGATGAGCGCACCGAAGACAAGCGGTGTACAGAGCAGCGTGGAATCCCTGCCTTCTGTGGACGCCGAGAAGCCCGTCGCACGCCAGGCCAGCCCCGGATTCGAGACTCCGCCCGAGACCAGTGCCCGGACGTCGCCCGTGCCGAGAAGCGCTTCGGAACCGCGGCCAACCAAGCCTGAGCCCGCTGCATCTGGGCCGGAACGAAGCGTGCCCGAGATTGCGCGCGCCGTGGAGACCCACATTGACAAGCTGAGCTCGCAGCTTGAAGCGTTCGACAAAGAGATTAACCAGAAGCTTAACAGGCTGGCCGAGGTTGCGCGATGAAGTCCCGGAACCAGATGAGGCGCGAGAAGCGCAAGCAGAAACGACAAGCGAGCGCCGAGCAGGCGCCGGCTGAAGCTGCTGTCAGTAGTGGTGCTAGTGCTGATACTAGTGGAGCGGCTGCTGAAGCTGCAGCACCCGCTAGTGCGCCAAGTGTGCCTGCTGAGGAGAAAGTTAGGGAGCCTAGCAGTGGAGAAAAGGCTGCACCTAGAAGCAGTGTTACCATGCTGGCGCGAAGCTATGACTGGGTCACCGAATCGAATCCGCTGTTCGGGATGTACCAGCAGATCAGTTCGCGGTTCAAACGGCCGCGGTCGACTACGACGCACGATGACGACGACGGCGACGACGACGACGGCGATGGCGACGACGGCGATGGCGACAAAATTATAGAGTCTCATGATAGGGTCGAGGAGCCCCAAGACGAATCTAAGGAGATTTTGAGTAACAAACGACGGCGGAAGGAGCAGAAGCCGAAACTGACTGATTTAAAGAAGCTCACGCGCCGGCCAGAGCTCGTGGATTGGTACGACGCCGACGCGCAGGACCCGGAGTTTCTCGTGTACCTCAAGAGTCTTCCGTACGCGGTTCAGGTCCCCTCGAACTGGCGGAATCGTACAGATATCCCGAACTTCCCACCCCAGCCGGCGTATGAGTTGCCGCAGAATGTTGCAGATACGGGGATCATGGATATGCGCGACCCGAACGCTGTGGAGGCAAATAGCAAGCCTGGCCGTTTGGACGTGGACTACGAGCGCATGCATAGTGCGTTTTTCGAGCACGAGCAAACGCCCCGACTGACGGCGTATGGCGAGGTCCGGGATCCCAAGCTGCGCACGCTAGCATTCAAGCCAAAGCGCAGCCCAACCACGTCCCAATTCAAGCCGGGGTCTATTTCTGCTCGCCTGCGCGAAGCGCTTGGCTTGGGTCCTGATGATGATGTGCCCTGGGCAGAAGCAATGAAGAAGCATGGACTGCCGCCTGGGTATAAGCACCATGAGCAGGCACACATTGTACGGCTGTGGGGTGCTCCTGTTTAGGTTACACAAAGGTAAAGGTTACTAGGGCCCAATTTTGGACAGCACAGCGGCAGCAGAAATTATCTTGCGCAACTGCTGCGGACATGTACTACATGACGCGACGTGTCTGCAATTAATATGGGAGACCACGCACGGAGAACGATGCAGGCAGCGCCGACCGGACTCGGCGTGCGTGCGCTGCCGCTATCGGCGATGACGCATTCTGATGAGTCGGCGGCGGCGACCGTTGGAATCGCCCGCCGCACGGGCCATTATGCAAGAACGATGTTTATAATTAGCAATAACCGCTGGAGTCATGCATGTGCCCTAGCCCTGGATCACTCTCCGCACAAGCATATATAAATCCACGCATACGTGTGTGTGGATGTAGGCATTGGCCACAAGAACCGTTTTGACAAAAGCCAAAGAAAGTTGAATTAAATTCTAGCAAAATGTCTACATCATCGACCCCACAATATAACGCGAAGGACTATTTGAAGTACCGTCCAGTCTACCCCGAGTCCCTGTACAAACGGCTGCGGGAGTGCCTGGGATTGCAGGACGGCGAAAAGGTTCCTGTTGCCGTTGATCTCGGATGCGGCTCGGGCCAGGCAACCCTGACACTGGCGAAGGAGGTTGCCGATAAGGTGTTTGGTGTCGATGCGTCGGAGAACATGATCAAAGAAGGGCGCGAGAATGCTGCTGCCCAGGGAGTGAACGCCGACTTTGTGGTCGGCACGGACAGCACGCTGACGTCGCAGTTCAAGAAACACAGCGTTGATTTGCTTACGGTTGCCGAGGCGGCGCATTGGCTCCAGTACCCGGACTTCTGGGAGGCGGCGCACTACATTCTGAAGCCCGGCGGCACGCTGGCTATTTGGTCGTACTACATTCCCAACGCCGTGGGCCACCCCGAGGCGGTGAAGATCATTGAAGACTTCTCGTTCAACAAGGAGAAGTGCGGCGGGTACTGGAACCCGGGCCAGGAGAGATTGAACGACCTGTATGCTAGCCTTTCCTTCCCGCCAAACCTGTACGAGAACGAAGAGCGCTCGGTGAACGACTACAACGAGTTGAGGCCCCAAGAACCCTTTGAGCTTGTGAAGCACGATGTGCCTGTGCAGGACCTCATCAACCTTATAGGGACGTGGTCTGGATACCTGAACTGGAAGAAGGCGAACCCCAACAAGAAGGACATTCTTGAGGAGGCCCAGGAGCGCCTGGCCACGGATGCGAAGCTGCCGCTGGACGCGCGAGTGACTCTGAAGTGGAACTCTGTATACATGTTCGCCAAAACAAAGGAGGTTTCTTCTGCCTAGATTGATTGGCCATCATCATCGCATGAGGCGGGCCATCATCACACGAATCGGCGGCCGCTTGACCTCTATTTATAGTAAGTACTAAGTCTTGTTTTAAAAAGCGCTATAAAAAGGCGCCACTCATAATTACTATCACATTCATCTACCACAATTTGTTCAGATTGGTGTTAAACGAGGCTCATGACTCGTTCTTGACCCGACGGTCAGCTATAGACTTCGCCAGATCGAAGCCCTGTGCCTTCTCCGCAGCACCGCTCGGCTTGAGCTCGTTCTTGCGCAGCTCCTCAAGAAGCTCGGGATCAATGCTGTTCAGCAGCGTCGGCAGGTACGTGACGACAACCAGCGCAGCCACGGCCAGCAGCACCGTGGGCTGCCTGATGAAGCCAAACACGCTGAACGTGGGCCGGTCCACAACTAGATCGCTCCGCTGGTGTCCCTTGACCTCAATTGGGTGGGCCACAGCCGGGCTCAGCGTGTTTAGGGGCCGGCCACTGGCGACGCGGTGCACTGCGATCTCCGAGGCACCGGGAAGCACGAGGTACGACCAAGGCAGCTCGAGCGTGTCGGAGTCGAGCGTCAGCACATACCGCGCCCCTTCCTTCAGGTTATAGAACTCGAACTCGCCCCTGGACGACACGTAGCGCCGCGTGAAGTGCGACGACTCGAGGTCGCGCAGCGCCAGCGCCGTCGACTGCAGATCAAACGAGTCGAGGCCGGGAACCACGCCCTTCAGCGTCACCGCCCACGCGTGCGCCAGAAGCGCAAACACGACCGCAAAATGCATGGACTTTGGAACGGGATGCGCGCGCCGCTTGTTGAGAGGGCCGTTCTGATAGTAACCAGCGATAGCGTCACGTGCGGGCGGCGGCCCGCCTGAGCAGCAGCGCCTGAGCAGCAGCAGCAGCACGACGAGCAGAGCTAAGCTGAGCTGAGCTGAGCTGAGCAGAATGACGAGCGAGTAGCAGCCTTTCGTGCCGTTTTCAAAGTAGAAACGAACTAGTCTCGGAGAGCGAGCTCCACTTTCTGTCTTCGTTTTCTTTTCTTTTGTTTTGTTTGATTTCGTATCGTTTGGGAATCGACGTCATACGTCATTGTCTAAGGTACATACAATACGTAAAAAAAAATAGCCAGCAGCATGCGGCTGATTAGAGAGTCATTAGCATAAAACTCTCTCTCCTTTTGTCTAGGTGAATGCGGTCGAGCTCCTTGCCATTGTCGGCGACGACCGCGAGATGGCGTTTGTGAAGTAGAAGTTCGTGATGGGCGACTCGAGCTTCGCGTCGCCGCTGCTGCGCGACACATGCTTCGCGAGCTGCTCCATGGCCAGCTTCGCCAGCGATGACTGCTCGAGCACGTCGTGGCTGAGCAGGTTCGGCGCGATCTCCGACAGCCTAGTCTGCAGCTCGAGCGACGTCTCGTACGGCAGGTCGACGCCAATCACGTCACTCACGGCCTTCACGATCTTCCAGTCCTCGCGCGCACCACCGGGCGGGCCCACGGCCGCACGCGTCTGCTGCGCACGGCCCTCCGTGTTCACGAACGTCGCCGCCTTCTCAGTGAAGGCGCTGCCAGGAAGAATCACGTCCGCCTGCGGGGCGCCAACGTCACCGTGGTGGCCCTGGTAGATCACGAACGCGTCCTTTGGCAGCGACAGGTGCTCGTCCGCTCCCAGAAGATAAACAATCTTCGGCTTCGTGGCCGAAACATCCTCAGATGGCACGCTGAAGCCAATGTCGTACAGACCGGCACGCGACGCCGCGCGCTGCAGCACGCTCAGGCCGTTCCAGTTGTCGTTCACGACGTTGTTGTTTGCTGCGGCAAAAGTGCCAAGCTCCTGCAAAATTTCCGGCGAAGACTCAGCCACGGCCGAGCCCACAAGAATGAGCGGCCTCTTTGCCGCCTTCAACGCCTTGCCGAAGTTGCCAGCCAGTGCGTTCTTGACCGCCGAAACGTCGGTGCCGAGGTGCTCGTACTTGAACGTCGACTCGAACGGAGCACCCACAAGCCCAATCTGGACGTCGGAGTGCAGCCAGTGCTGGCGGATCCGCGCGTTCAGCACGGCCGCCTCGCGCCTCGGGTTCGTGCCCACGAGGAAAATGACGTCGGCCTCGCTAGCACCGGCCAGCGACGCGTTGAATAGGTACGACGAACGCAGATCCACGCCCGTGTTCGTAGGCTTGTCGCCGCCGACAAAGTCATGGGCGAGGAACTCGCTGCCAAGGCGGTTCGTGAGATCCTTAAGGGCGACGCCGGCCTCGACGTCAACAAGCTCGCCGGCCACGGCCTGGAACTCGTTCTCCTTGGGTTGCAGCTCCTCGAACTTGGCCTTGATCAGCAGCAGAGCATCCTCCCAGCTCGCGGAGCGGAACTGGCCGTCAACCTTCACGAGCGGCGTGGTCAGACGCTGCGTGTTGAGGCCGTCGATGGCAAATCGAGTCTTGTCGCTGATCCACTCCTCGTTGACCTCGTCGTTGATGCGCGGAAGCACACGCAGCACCGACTGGCCGCGAGAGTCGACGCGGATGTTGCTGCCCAGCGCATCCTGCACATCGATGGTCTCCGTCTTCTTCAGCTCCCAGGGACGCGCCTTGAAGGCGTACGGCTTCGACGTCAGCGCACCAACGGGGCACAGGTCGATGATGTTGCCGCTGAGCTCAGTGTTCAGGTTGCGCTCGAGATAGGTGCCGATCTGCATCTCGTTGCCGCGGCCAGACGTGCCGAGCTCTGGCGCGCCCGCAATCTCGTTCGTGAAGCGGACGCAGCGCGTGCACTGGATACATCGGTTCATGCTTGTCTTGATGAGTGGGCCGATGTTCTTGTCCTCGACGGCGCGCTTGCCGGCGATCTCGTCGAACCGGCCGCGGTCGCGGCCGTAGCGCTGCGTCTGATCCTGCAGGTCGCACTCGCCACCCTGGTCGCACACGGGGCAGTCCAGCGGGTGGTTACCAAGAATCATCTCCGTGACCGCCTCCTGGTACTGCTTCGCCTTCTCGGACCGCGTGTGCACAACCATGCCGTTACTCACGGGAAAGCTGCAGCTGGCCACGGGCTTGCGCGCCTTCTCAACGTCTACAAGGCACATGCGGCAGTTGCCCGCGACCGCCAAACGCTCGTGGTAGCAGTAGCGAGGCACCTGCACGCCGGCCTTCTCGATGGCCTGGATGAGCGACGCCTGCGCATCGATTTGCACCGGGCGCCCGTCCACGGTGAGCGTCACCTCCTTCAACCGCCGGGGCGCTGCGGAAAACCGCCGCACAAGCGTCTGGGCGCGGTGTAACCTCAGCATCAACCTAAAGGTGTGGGGTGGGTTGCAAAGGATGCTTAGGTGGTGAAGGAAGTCGTTTGAGAGGACCGTAATCAAATGTTGTGTGATTGGTGGCTCCCTGCCCACACTGCGTGCGACCGTATCGCGGCGTGCGACTCTCGACTTCTCGCCGTATCGTGTTTCCCGCCCTGACGGCGGGGCCCTATTATTTATTCCCTTTCCTCGGAGGCCCACAAGCTTTTTTTCTCCTTATTGTTCAAAGACGGCTTATTGTAGGCAGGCGCAAGGAGCCTACGGCGCAGGCCTCTATCCGCTAGTCGAGAATAAGGAGACACTTCAAGAGCTGAGGGCAGAGTACAGTGGCCTAAGGTTTGTGGTAGTTGTCCGACACATACGCTCCTAATTATTTTTTCTTTTTCTTTTTCTTTTTCTTCTTCTTCTTCCTAGAATCTAGCTTCTGCTAGCGCTGTATGAATAGTAGCATGTACGGCGTAGAGTTTATGTCTCGAGCTGTAATGCCTGCATTACTATTTATTTAGTTATTTATTTCTTGTATGCTGCTGCTCCGCTTATGTTTATGCTGATGGCTGCGTCACAGTATGTTTTCGAGCATCTTTTTGTTGTTAAGTGTGGTCCAAACTTGCCTAATTGGGAACAATAATCGGCTGTGTCTAATATATAGACAAAGCCTGGCCTCGTAATTCGTAGGCCTCTCTTTTTTTGGCTTTTCCCTTCCTCTTCACGCCCAAATATAACTTCTACTAATTCCTGAGCGGGTGGTCCCGTGCTTATCTGCGACGATACGGGGCGTGCATTGACAGACTCTGTAGCAGTAGGGTTCTAACTCGCTAAACCACATGGGAAATGCTGTTTGTTTTCGCACTATATGAACTTGTGTAGTGCATTTAAACTCTATATTTCACGGCTGCACGCACCCCGGCCAGATCTGCATTGCAGCTGCAGATGAGTCTATTACCGATCCAGCCATTGGTGGCGGATTCACGTGCGATGACGCGCTTCGTGATTTTTATATGACTCTGGATAGGCCGCTTCCGAAACCAACAAAAACATTTCAGCACGGTCTCCGATTTAGCGCAGCATGACAACTGTCTCGCAGCAGGTCCATAGCGCGCTGGAGTCTGTGGAGCGTGCCGTGGCTGCGGTCGGCTCGGTGCTTGTGCGTCCCGGCCCTAGGCACCCGGACCCGCTTCTTCCGGTCGTCGAGGCGGTTGACGCCGCGGTTCGCGACGGCCGCGACGGCAGCGACGGCAGCGATGCACCCATTGCGTTTGTAGGGACCGCCGCGCAATTCTTCTCCGGTATCGGTCACCTCACTGCTCTGCAGGCGGCACCAGTCGTCTTCCACTTGACGGTGGAGTCCGACTTTGCCCCGATTGCCGCTGTGCGTAACGCAAACTTCGTGTTCCTGCAGAGCTTCGGGCCAGAAGACGCGCAGGACATGGCAGTTGCCGCAGACCTCGTTGCTCGCAAGCAGCACAAGCCTGTTGTGCACTTCTTCACCAATGAGCAGCGCCCTGCACCTTTCAGATGGGCGCCCGAGCTCATTGCCGCTGCCATTGCCGACGAAACCGTGAGCGACGGTGACATTGTGTCCAACGCACTTAAGATTGTCGGTACGGGCTATGCTCCGTTCGAATACCGGGGACCCGCCGATGCAACGCGGGCCGTCGTGCTCTTTGGCGACGTCGAGCCATTTGCCCAGGCAATCGCCGAATCACAGAACCTTGGCTTGCTGGCTATCCGCGTGCTGGCCCCATTCGATGCGAACAAGGCCTTCGAGTCGCTGCCATCATCCGTAACCGACGTAAGCGTGCTTGAGCAGATCGCGTCCGCCACTACTGCGTTGCTTCCCATTTTCCAGGACCTGTTCGGCGCCGATGGTGACCATCTCAGCCCATTGTCAAGCCTGCGTTCCTTCCAGCTTGGGCGCGTCAGTGACCAAGCCGAGGCGGCCTCGATCTTGGACAATGCTTTCACCTTGCAAGGAAAGGGTGAGCTCTTGGGCACGACTATCCTGCCACCTCTGAGGGACCTTACCGTGGAAGAAGTCGAGGCGGCCCAGTCAACCGAAGATGTATATTTGAAGGTGCTGAACCAGCTTTTCCCTAACTTGCAAATCCTGAACAAGAGCGGCACAACCACCCCCGAGTTTGCGTTCGGTAAGTTCTTGGCCAACGAGGAGTACCGGAACCAAATCGTGCAGAATGCTACGCGTGATGTGAAGGACGGCAAGGTCTCGGGCAGTGAGGCCTCTGCGCTCAGTAAGTGGACACTGGACCCATATAACTCAAGCCTCCTCAACCAAATCTCAGCTAACTATCGCGCTGAATTCATCAAGGAGAACTGGATCATCGGCTCTGATTCATGGGCCTATGACACAGGCATGTCGGGCGTGCACCATGTTCTGGCTTCAGGCAAGAACGTGAATATGCTGGTTGTAGAGTCTGCTGAGAACTCGACCTCGAAGAAAGATATTGGTCTGTATGCTATGAACTTTGGCAACGTCTACGTCGCGTCTGTGGCCGTCTATTCTAGCTACACTCAGCTTCTGCAGGCCCTCCTTGAAGCTCAGAACTTTAATGGCCCGGCCGTGGTCGTTGCATATCTCCCCACGGGGTCCGACGCTTTGGACGTACTCAAGCGCACGAAAAAGGCCGTCGAGTCTGGATTCTGGCCTCTGTACCGCTACAACGGTGAAGACATTACTCTCGACAGCTATGTGTTGAAGCAGACTCTTAAGGACTTCTTGGACCGCGAGCAAAAGCTTACTATGCTGGCCCGCAAAGAGCCCGAGTTGGCTCGCACTCTCGCCCAAGGACAGGGACAGCTTCTGCGCTCGCAGCAAAAGTCCAAGGCTGAGGCAGCATATTCTAAGCTGCTCGAAGGCCTAAGCGGCCCTCCTGTTCTCGTGCTCTTCGCCAGTGATGGCGGTCAAGCTGAAAGCGTGGGTAAGCGTCTGGCCCGCCGAGCAAAGGCTCGCGGCTTGAAGGCGCGTGTCATGGCCTTCGACGACATGGAGGCCGAGGATCTCGCATCCGAGACGAACGTCGTTTTCATTACTTCTACAGCTGGTCAGGGTGAGTTCCCACAAAATGGCCGCCAACTTTGGGACAAGATCAAGAGCGAAGCTTTGGATCTGGTTAACGTTCACGTCGCTGTGTTCGGCATGGGTGACTCTCAATACTGGCCGCGCAAGCAAGACAGGCATTACTACAACAAGCCATCGCAAGATCTGTGGAAACGACTCGATGCTCTTGGCGCTCAAAAGCTTATCGATCTGGGTCAAGGTGACGACCAGGATGCCGACGGATGGTCGACAGGATACGCACCTTGGGAGGCAGCGCTGTGGAAAGAGCTTGGTGTTGACCAAGTCGATGGCGGTGAGGAGCCACCTCCGCTCACGAACGAGGACATGAAGCGCGAGTCTAACTACCTCCGCGGAACTATCGCTGAGGAGCTCGTTGATGAATCGACAGGCAGCGTGAGTGCAGTCAGCCAACAACTCACGAAGTTCCACGGCATTTACATGCAGGACGATCGCGACATTCGTGATGAGCGTAAGCAACAAGGTCTCGAGCCAGCTTATGCTTTCATGGTTCGCGTGCGATTGCCTGGTTGCCGTGCTACCCCTCGACAATGGTTGAAGATTGATGAACTGAGTGACCAACGGGGTAACGGTACTTTCAAGATTACGACGCGAGCTACATTCCAGCTGCACGGTGTCATCAAGGAGAACTTGAAGCCTGCTATCAGAGGTATGAACTCAGTCCTCATGGACACAGTGGCCGCGTGTGGTGATGTAGATCGCAATGTTGTTGTATCAGCAGCGCCTCATTCTGCTGCTGTGCACAAGCAGATTGCTGCGATTGGGTCTGCCATTTCCGAGCACCTGCTGCCTCGCACAACTGCGTACTATGAAATTTGGCTTGAGGGCGAGGACCCGAGCGACGGCCCTGAGTACCAAAAGACTGTGAATTCGCGCCCCGAGGGACCCATGAAGAAACCCAAGAAGACGCTTGTAGCGCAATGCCCTCCCGTGCTTGCTGAGGGTCAGCCCGATGAAGAGCCTCTTTACAAGGCGCTGTACCTGCCTCGCAAGTTTAAGATCAACATCGCTGTACCACCGTATAATGATGTTGATGTGTTTGGCCACGATATTGGCCTCATATCGATTATTGAAAACAACAATGTTATTGGCTTCAATGTCCTTGTTGGTGGAGGCATGGGAACGACGCACAACAACCGTAAGACATACCCACGCACTGGCTCACTTATTGGCTACGCACCGAAAGACAAGATTCTGGACGTTTGTGAAAAGGTTATGCTTGTTCAACGTGACAATGGTGACCGCCAAAACCGTAAGCATGCTCGCTTGAAGTACACAATCGACGATATGACCGTTCCCGTGTTCAAGGAGAAAGTCGAAGAGTATTTGGGCTACGCACTCGAGCCTGCGCGTGAGTATCCTGAGTTCACGACCAATGTCGATACTTACGGCTGGGTTCGTGACGAGTCTGGAGAGAATCACTTCACGACTTTCGTGGAGAATGGCCGCGTCGAGGACACGCCTGAGCTGCAGCACCGTTCAGGATTCCGTGAAATCGCGCATGTGTTGCAAGAGGCTGGTCAAGGTGAGTTCCGTCTGACTGCGAACCAGCACATTGTTATCGCTGGTCTCAGCGATAGCCTCAAGCCACGCATCGACGAGCTTCTGCGGAAGTACAAGCTCGACAACCTTGAGTTCAGTGCCCTGCGTCTCAGCAGTGCTGCCTGCGTCGCGTTCCCTACCTGCGGACTGGCCATGGCTGAGTCGGAGCGGTACCTCCCCGAGCTTGTTACGAAGCTTGAAGGAGCCCTTGAGGAATACGGTCTACGGCACGATTCGATTGTCATGCGAATGACAGGATGCCCTAATGGATGTGCACGTCCCTGGCTTGCTGAGGTTGCTCTTGTTGGCAAGGCTTATGGAGCCTACAACCTCATGCTTGGCGGTGGTCATGTTGGTCAACGGCTGAACAAGCTGTACCGCTCATCGCTGAAGGAGGATGAGATTCTCGGGGTCTTGAAGCCTTTGTTCAAATCATGGGCGCTTGAACGCACTGAGGGCGAGCCATTCGGTGACTTTGTGATTCGAAAGGGAGTCATTAAGGCCACTACACAAGGCCTTGACTGGTGGGACGATGTCGAGCCTGGTCTCGAGTAAGTCGTAGTATATATATATATATATATATAACTCTTGAAGAGACCGGTAACGTGTGTATAGAAATCTTAAAAGAAACGCTTTGACAATTACGATGCAGGTTAATTATACGTGGAAAAAAAAACGGTTACGTTATTACTGTACTGATATACGCCGGCTTTCTGTCTTTGGCGCGCCGTCGTACATGACGACAAGCAGCCATGCGGCCAAGTAATTCACCAGGTGATGCAGCATGAAGGCATGAAGGCCTCCAAAAACGAATGCAAAGGCTGCTATGTAGACCAAAACGACCTGAGTGACTCGGAACAAGAATGGTCTGGGGTTCGAAAGCCACTGCGCACCACGCAAGGCAAGCATGGCTATGGGAGCAGCCGAGAATACATTTCGCATAGTTGCGAACGCCCATAGCCACTGGAGATTCAGATTTCGCAGCCAAACAACGACAATTGGAGTGTCTATTACGGCTGTCCAGAGCAAGATCTGAAGGTACGCGAAGCCAAAGCTGCTAGAGTCTGCTACGCGTAGTAGTAGCACGATAACCAGAGCAACAGTGGCCACTTGATAAGGAATGAGGTAGAGCACTACGATGCCGAAAGCAGCGGTGACGAATTTCACAATACCGCGGGGTTTGGTTATTAGTGACTGCTGTGGACACGGGGCTCGAGTCAAGAATGCATGGAATGTCACAATAGCTAGCGAGGCGCCATATACGATGACGACTGCCAAGCAAGATACGGCAAGAATTATAGGCAGGACCCATGCCAGTTCAGGATCACTAGAGCCGACAAGAAGGTCGTGCACATCGAACCCAGCTACGCTCAAACTGTGCACGTTAGCGGCCTCGCTCGGCACCTGCAAGCGCCTTATCGCGTTACGACAGGGCGACCAGCACAAAAGCACATGCATTAGGGAAAGCATGGCACTCAATGGAAGGTACCATGAGTGCAAAAACGTGGCTAGTGCAGTTGCAAAGCTTGCTCTGCGGCGCAGCACAATGAGGGTTGTGAGCAGCACTACGGCAAGCGGCCAGCACGCAGCCAATGTGCGATAATGGATAGCAATGTTTGCGGCCGTGGCGAACCAGTCCACACTTACGCTGACTCTGGCAAGGCCGTGCGGCCTAATCTTGAGTCGCAGCCTCTGGTTATTCTCTTTGAAGGGCACAAACGGGCCCGAAGAGTACCACATAATGTTTGTGTTATTCACGGTGCCATGATCGCGATACTCGTTCGTGGTCTCGTGAATTATATGCACTGGTTTGTCTGTGCGAACCGAGTAACTGACGAGGCTCGACCGCGCTGGCAGTACGAGCTCTGTGTCCGTGTCGAGCTCGACAGATTGGGGCAGGCCAAAAAGCATGGACCTGCTCAGTTCCTCGACTACTGCGTATCGAGGCGAGGGCTGCTTTAGCAGCTGCCGCAGCGTGTGCATGCGCTGTTGCGGGGACAGCGTGCGCTGCGCCGAGCCGTGGTCGCCGATTTTGGAGATTGCGTCGACGACGGCATTGCGGATCTCGGCGCACCAGACGATGGCCTGGTGGTCGATGCCGATGCCTACGCCCGCGATTTCGAAGGTGAAGGCGGACAATCCGCCGAACGAGTCAACAAGCGTCATATCGGGGAGCACCATGAGGTCGTGGTGGCCACCGGCAATGGACACGAGGGTGACCGAGAGATTAGAGTTTAGGCGCCAGAACTGGTTAACGGCATCATAAATCTGCGTAATGTCGCGGTCGAACGTGAGCGGTGGGTAGACATGCGGAGTGCTGAGGGTGATGATTGTGTTCACGGAGTCCGTGACATAGCTGTCGAGGGCGACCAAAGTACGAGCCACAAGCCCGCCCATGGAGTGGCCAACAATGATGACGGACTTTGGTTTTACGTCGAGGCCCGGGTGGTGGCTGTAAAGGTCGAGGATGCCGGCTATGGCGTCGTTCACGTACTCGGCCTCGTCGAGCAGGGTTTTCCCGTGCATGGCGCTGAGGTCCTCGTCGAAGTCGACGAGAAACCAGTCGAACTGCGGGTGCTCCTCGCTGGCGAGCGACGCCAGCGAGCGGCCCTGGCCGTAGGAGCCCGCATTGCCCGGCAAGAACAGCACCGGCGTGCCGCCAAGCACATTGACGTCGTGCACGCCCTCGAACGCCGCCGACAGGCCGCCCTCGCGGTATAAATAGGTCTGGTACTTGCGGCTGACCTTTGAATTCGGCGACTCGAAGTGCAAGGGCACATACAGCGGCCGGCTGTAGCTCATTGTGCACTGATCCGAGCGGAAGTAGTGCGTCTGCAGCGCACATACTCCGTACAGCGTGGCCGCGAGCCCGAGCAGTACAATGAACAGGCCCGAGCGCTGCATGTACGGGCCGAGGTTGATCCGCTTTGGCCCAACGGCTAAACTTTAAACGCTGGCGCTCACGTCACGCGATACGCCGGGGAGGAGAGGGAAAGGATGGAAAGTCAGTGCAGGAGCTAAACCACTGGCAGTGTCGCTGGCTTGGCTGGCCAAAAAGGGGACGCCGAAAATAAAAAGCCTGGACTTCAATTCCGGCTGGGGGGAGGGAACAGACGATCTTAGCAATGCGAATACGAACCCTGATCTGTTCGGCGGTTGTGCCGTGCCCGCACGCCCAATGCTCGATTTGGGTCAGGTGCGGCGCTTGGCCTGAACGCCCTTCCACCGGCCCGCCCTATATTTAGGCGAAGATTGTGTGATAACTTGTTACTTATAATAATAACAATTTGGCTATTTGTATGAGAGCGCCGCAGCTCTACTAAAGTAGTGCTAGCACAGACGTAGTCTTAACCCGCGTATTTATAGGTTGGTTTATTTTATTTTGTCTTACCGCCTTGCCGTACGTGCCTTGTGCGCACGAAAAAATACTGGCCTCGTTTGAGGCCCTTAGGGCCAGGGGACCTGCGAGGGCGCCGGCAGGGAAAAAAACGGTGATGTCAAGCGGCCGCCGTTGTTTGTCCCAGCCGGATGTGGTGACCCCCTGCGTTTGTCAGCGGGCCCCGGTTTTGCAGGGCGCGAAACTGGAATTTTCAGCCTTAGCGGATCTGCGCGCATGTCGTCGAAGTACATTGGACGCACGGCCCTGGGCTTGGCCCGCTCGTGGCACCACGTCGACGTGGCGCGCGACCCGCGCCCGCTCGGGCGCCTCGCCACGTCAATTGCCGTGGCCCTGCAGGGCAAGCACAAGCCCGTGTACTACCAAGGCAGCGACTGCGGTGACTACGTCGTCGTCACGAACTGCCAGCATGTTTATACGACGGGAAAAAAGGACCAATATAAGCTCTACCGCTGGCACAGCGGGCGGGCCGGCAACCTGCACGAGATGAGTCTGCAGGAGCTGAAGGAGCGCAAAGGTGGCAGCGAGATCCTGCGCCGCGCTGTCTCGGGTATGCTGCCCAAGAACCAGCTGCGCGAGCACCGCCTCAACCGCCTGAAGCTTGTTGAGGGCAGTGAGAACCCGTGGGCGGGCAATGTTGTGGCGTTCCACGACGACGCTGTGGCCAAGCAATGAGCCGCGCGTGTATATAGAACAGCATCCTAGGACTTAGTGGCCGGGCGCTACCAGGCATTACTAGGCGCTAGCTGCGAGCAGTGTTGCTTGCGGGCGCTCCGGCGTGTACATATCTAATCATATTTAAGCTGCCTTTGTGGGTTAAACCTTGAGCACCGCTCAGAAATGCGGGCACTATACCATTCCTGGCGCTCTTGTGTGCTGGCCCTACAATAGTAGTGCGGTTTTGATGCGTGTTGGGGAGAGCGCGCGAGTGTGCGCATGCGAATGTGCGCATGCGAATGTGCGGCTAGTTGTTTAGGGCATGCGCCGCGCTTTGCAGCGCGCTAGCATTCGCGCGCTCGGACTCGTTCGCTTTCGCACGCTTCAGCTCGGCTCGCGCCAGCCGAAACGCTTCGCGCGTGAGCCCCTTGCGCACCTCAAGGTCGCGGTCTAGCTTCTCGCATAGCCGCTGGCTCTCACGCCGCAGCAGTCGAATAAGGTCGTACTTCGCCAGGTCCGGCGCCGACGTGATTTGCATATTTGAGCTGTTGTGTGTGTACAAGTGTTTGCGCGCTCGCGCGCATGTGGCGCGCGCGCCCGTTTATGCCAGCGTCCAGTGGTGTTACCCTAGCCCATGTGGTCCTGCAAACTCGAGTGCGCAATTCTTCCCCGAGCTAGTCGAGTACTTCTCTGAACCAAATTACTACTTGACTTTCACTGTATAACTGCCACGGCGTTCCTTTTCGTTCGGCGCACTTGGCGCGAGAACACTGTGCGCGGTGCAGCCGCCAACGGCGGGGGGTGTGACTTTTGCGCGATCTACTGTCAGCGGCCACCCACCCTGCGGCTGCGAATAACTGCCACTAACAACCACCACCCCTCAGACTCCACTGCCGCCAATGGTGCTCGAGGCCACAATGATAGTGCTCGACACGAGCGAGTACATGCGCAATGGCGACTATTTCCCCACGCGGCTGAGCGCCGAGCACGAGGCGGCTGTTGCTGTGTTCAGCACGAAGACGCGACAAAACCCCGAGAACACGGCGGGCCTCATGACGCTGAGCGGGAGTGTAAAAGTAACGTTTGTGTCCGACCAAGGCCGCTTCCGCGTGGGCATGCGCGAGGCCGAGATCGACGGCGCGAAGCCGCGGCTCGCGGCAGCCATCCAAGTGGCGCAGCTGGCTCTGCGCCACCGCCAGAACCGCAACCAGCGCCAGCGCATCGTTGTGTTCATCGGCTCGCCCGTCGAGGACAGCGAGCGCGACCTTGCAAAGCTGGCCGCGCGCATGAAAAAGAACAACATCGCCGTCGATATCATAGCCTTCGGACAGGAGGGCGAGAACAGCACAAAGCTGCTAGAATTCGTTAATGCAGTGAACTCCGGCGACAACTCGCACTTCCTCGATGCGCCCCCCGGCGTCGAGGAGCTCGTCGACCAGGTCCGTCGTAGCAGCGTGCTCAACGAGGGCGGCAGCACGCAGTCCGAGTTCATGGACAACGACGTCGACCTTGAGGACGACCCCGAGCTTGCTATGGCCCTCAGAATGTCTCTGGAGGAAGAGAGGCAGCGCCAGGAGCGCCAGCCTCAAAGCTAAACCTCACGGCCGTGTTGACACCCCCATGCTTCATAATTCCTGTAAACATTCCGTTATTAGTGCCCATTTTTCTGTAGACCGCACTTTGACGTCCAACTAGTAAGTACACACAAGTAGACTCTTTGCGGGGAACTGCCGTAAAAATATGATCGTTCTTATTGCTCTAACGTGTACATTCTCGGTACTTTTCAGTGCATGCATGTGTGGCAGATTTTGTGTTACATAAATAGTGGTTACTTTGGTTTATTCAAAGAAATACATTAGAGTTTTTGTTTGGTTTAATTTTTTTTTTCTTTTTAGCGTTGCGTTGGCTTGATCTGGCTTTCGGCCTGGTTCTGCTTCTGATTCTGGTTCTGACTCTGGCTCACCGTACAGCCACACCGCTGCGGTCCGTGTACAGACGCGGTGCAATGTTCATCGACATCAGCTCCTGGAACAGCAGCTTCGCCGCGTACGGAATGTGCACCTGGTACACCTTCGTCTTGTTCTGACACGAGCGGCACTCGTACTGGTTCTTCTTCAGGTTCGCAATAACGCTCATGAGACCGCACACGCCGCAGACATGTACGCGGAACGCATCACTGGCCTCCATAAGACGCTCCTTCATGAACGCCGCAGCACCATGGGCAATCATACAGTCACGCTCCATTTCGCCGAATCGCAGTCCACCATCGCGCGAACGACCCTCAACCGGCTGGCGCGTCAGAATCTGCACCGGTCCGCGAGCACGCGCATGGATCTTGTCGTCAACCATGTGTCGCAGACGCTGATAGTACGTCGGCCCGAAGAACACCTGCGCCGCCAGCTTCTTACCAGTGTGGCCGTTGTACATGATCTCAAAGCCACGCGACTGGTACCCATGCTCACGCAGGAGCTTGCTCACGGCATCCACAGTGACCTCCGTAAACGGTGTCGCATCACCTTCAAGACCAGACAGGGCGCTTACCTTCGAAAGCAGACACTCAATCAAATGCGCTACTGTCATTCGCGAAGGAATGGCGTGAGGATTGATGATAAGGTCAGGAACCATGCCCTCAGACGTGAACGGCATATCCTCGTGTCGGTAGGTGATACCAATCGTACCCTTCTGACCGTGTCGCGATGCAAACTTGTCACCAATCTGCGGTACCTTCGTCGTCCGCATGCGCACCTTCACGAACCGCAGTCCCTCCTGATTCGTCGTAAGCAGCACTCGGTCCACAATACCGGACTCCGTCGACCGCAAAGGAGTCGACGCATCACGCTTCGTATGGAACTTCGTGCGCTGCCCAAGCTCCTCCGTGTCGGGCGGAATCGGCGCCGTCTTACCAATGATGATGTCCTCACCGGACACACGCAAGCCAGGAATGGCGAGTCCATCCTCGTCTAGCTTGTCGTAGGTGCCGTGCTTCAGACGCAAGGTATCAGCTCGCGTCGGCTTCTCGAACTCCTCCACAACACTCATACCAATGCGACGCTCCTGGTCAAGGTATGACCGGTAGAACAAGGATCGGAACAGCCCGCGGTCAATACTGGACTGGTTCATGATCATAGAGTCTTCCTGGTTGTAACCGGAATAACACAGGATAGCCACAATCGCGTTCTGTCCTGCCGGCAGCTCGCGGAACTTGAGATACTCCATGGATCTCGTCGTGGCCAGCGGCTTCTGCGGATAGTATAGAACGTTCGCCATTGTGTCCATGCGCACAGCATAGTTCGTCAATGTGACGCCCATTGCTTGCTTACCCATAGCACTTTGGTAGGTATTACGAGGCGACTGATTGTGGTCAGGGAAGGGAATTATCGACGCACAGATACCAAGAATCATGGACGGGTGGATCTCACAGTGAGTCCACGTCTGGGCGTACAGGCTACGAGGCTTCAGCCGCTCGCTTACATTACCTCCAGCTGCTTCTATGCGGGCAACGTCATCCTGTTCGGCCTGTTGCGTGCGGCTGATCTCGAGGTCTTCAGGCGTCATGGCAATCATTGTTGTCTCCTCTTCCTCACCATCGATGTTTTCCACGATTCCATTAGCAACAAGCGAGCTCCAGCCGAAATAATCTGGCGACTCCGGAGTGAGGCCGTTTTCCTCGGTGTTTAGAAGGCGGTAAACATGGTCCTTCGTGAGCTTTAGCTCGCTACCGTTCTCCACAACGAACAAGGGTCGGTACACACGTCCGGCATCGGTCAAGATCTTGAACTCCTGCTCGCGGATGTCACGCACAATCGTGATTTCTGGGGATATGTCGCCGCGGCGACGCAAGCTGCGCATAGTGTTGGCAAGCAGGGTGGGCTCGCGATGAACACCCACCCAAACGCCGTTCACAAACACGCGAGTTGCGTTGTTACTCTCTTGGGGGCTGAAGTCCTCAAGAGGCTCCATTCCCCACTCCTCCAAGAAGTAGATAATAGGATCTGAGGGCGAGCCAACAGAAATACAGGTCATGAGACTCAGGTTTTTGACAAGACCACAAGCCTGGCCCTCTGGAGTCTCAGCAGGGCACACTAAGCCCCAATGAGTGTTGTGCAGCTGACGTGGCTTTGCGATCTTGCCGTCCTTCCCAATGGGAGTATTTGTGCGCCGCAAGTGAGACAGCGTAGAAGAGAATGTGTAGCGGTTCAACACTTGCGACACACCGGCCTTTGTGCTCATAGCACGCTTCTGGTCACCCCAGTTACCGGTTGCCAAAGAGTACTTCAGACCGTTTGTGATGGTGTTCGACTTAACTGCCAGCGTTAGGTTGAACTCCTTATTGCTCTCAATACACTTTTGCATGTATCGGAAGATGTCACGCGTGAGCTTCTTGAACAGCATGCGGAAGAGATTGGCTAGCAAAGGACCCGCCAAATCAAGACGCTTCTTACCAAAATGATCACGGTCGTCCTGCTCGCGGCGGTCTAGAGACACGAGCAGCAGGCGGTGCACCATGTAACCAAAGAAGAACGCCTTGCGGGTCTCGTAGCCCTCCTGTTGGGTGATATGCGGCAAAAGCTCCTTTTGCAAGATGTCGCGCGCATAACGGATACGCTTGTCCTTCGAAATGCCCGTGACATTACCACGACGGCCAATATAATCGAGCGCTACTTGTCGGTCCTGCACGAAGAAGCCCTCCTCGATACAGGGCTTTAGAGCCTCGAGCATTTGCCAATCGCTCTGGTCGTAGCAGATGTGCTGCAAGATGTCACCATCGGGGACCACGCCCAAGGCACGGAAAACAAGCACAATGGGAATATCAGCGCGCACATAAGGAAGGGTGGCCTTGATGGTCTTGTCCTTGGCAAACAGCTTCAGCTGCAGCGTCGAAATAAGGCGGCTTCCCTTTTCAATGGCGGAGCGGATTTCAGCCACATGCGAGACCGGAGAGTTAGCCGGTTTTTGGAACACTTGGACAATGTTTGCTGCCGAGCGCTCCTGGGCAATAAGCACCTTTTCACTGCCATTAATGACGAAGTAGCCACCCTGGTCGTACGGACACTCGTCGAGCGCGTAGAACTCGTCATCACGCAAACCTCGCAGCATACAGAAGTTCGAGCGGACCATGATGGGCACCTTACCCGTGTAAACCTTTGAGATGGGCTCCTCTGGCTCGTTCGGGTCGCTATACCACTCGCCCTGGTCCTCCATATCGCCGGAGTCCTTTTGATACAGAACCCGCTTCTTCATGTCCACATAGAGGGGCGAGGAGTAAGTGAGGTTACGGTTGCGGGCCTCCTGCGGGTACATTGCGTGCGTGGAGCCGTCGGCCTCGGTCATCGTGGGCTTGGAGAGGTAGATCTTGCCGAACTGGATCTCGTAGCGCTTGTTGATGTTATCCTCCGGGGTTGTGTGCTGAGCAGGCTGGTCGACAATGAGGTTCTTGTCCTCCCAGACCAGCTCCTGGATCGTGGTCTCAATGAACTCATCGAAGGAGTCGAGCTGCTGCGACACGAGGCCCTTCTCGTTGAAGAAGGACGAGATGACGGTCCAGCAGTCCTCGCTCGTGATCTCCGTGTCCTCGTCATAGGCGTACGGGTCG
Source organism: Entelexis vaccinii (assembly GCA_004125185.1). Taxonomy (NCBI): domain Eukaryota; kingdom Fungi; phylum Ascomycota; class Dipodascomycetes; order Dipodascales; family Trichomonascaceae; genus Entelexis; species Entelexis vaccinii. Next base: position 43,642 of record NRDX01000032.1, on the reverse strand, counting down.
TCCTCGGCGCCGACAGACATCGTCGGGTCGCCTGCTGGCGGGACTGGGCTCAACACTTCCATCGCCATTTTTCACGATGGCGAACGACTCGGGGAAGTGCTGACACATTTAGGCCGCGATGGTGGTGATATCGACGCCCGTCACGTGCGCGCGGTGGCACGCGCCGCCCGTGCCATTTTGAAATGGCTTCAATAAATTGTGCCTGCCTGCGTGGGCACCGCTGCTGCTCTATGGAAAGGACAAAAAAAAACAAATGGTATCCCCTTAAACTTAATACTAAGTCTTGATGCCCGTGGTACTTTGTCAATGCGTTGCAGCGCGGGCAGAGCCAAGGGCCGCCAAATATTATTTTTGTATCACGTGTGGCCCGGTGGCACGCATTTGCCACAAAAGGCTGCGGCTACGACGAATGTACACGCGCGGATTAGCAGGGCTGATTTGACATTTTGTTCGCCCTGTTTTTCCGACGGCAGTAACTGCTGTTTAGCTGCAAACGTCTTTCTTGGTGCTCCTTTTTTTGTGTTGTGTGCCGCAGCTATGGCCCGTGCATGATACACGTACTATTTACAAACTATACTTAACTTACTGGTCGCACATAAATGCACACGAATTAACGCGCATATTCTACGTAACGCATCCCGTTATGTGTGCGTTCACGACGAACCGTTCGAACTTTTTTTTTTATTATTACTCCTCGATGGCTGGCGCTCGCCCGCGATGTTCTTTGTTATTATCTCGCGATTTACCTGACCCACGTAAGCCGGGTGGTCGCTGACCCCCTTACCTGAGTTGAAAAAACACCTGATCGCACTAGACGACGAGTCTGAGCATGGCCGATGCGAGTGCAGGGAGCCATGAAGCGCCGCCGAGCCAGCCGCCAGGAGTGATAGACTTTCCATCGCTGCCGGTTGCTTCGGGCACGACTAATGCCGGCACGACGGCGCCGCGGTGGACGCCGCGACGGCCGTCGCTGAGCTTTGGCCACATGCCGCGCCGCAGTCGCGGGCGCTCGATTTCGGAGCAGACGCAGGACGCTGTGAAGCAGATCGCGCCGCCCGTGAGCGTGCCGCTCGTGCTGCTGTGTCTGCTGTGGTACCTGACGTCGGCAATCTCGAGCAACCTGTCGAAGGCGATTCTGCTCATCTTCGACTATCCTGTGAGCCTAACCATGGTTCAATTTGTATACGCGGCCGCGTTTTCCAGCACGGTCATCTTCATAGCCACGCGGAATCGGCAGTTTGCCAGCGTGTTTCCCAAGGGCGCCGTCTCGACGACGGGGCTCATAGGCCCCGAGCGCTTTGTGGTCAAGAGCACGGCCCCCATGGCAGGCTTCCAGATAGTGGGCCATATTTTCAGCCACTCGGCCACGTCGCAGATCCCCGTGTCGCTCGTGCATGCGATCAAGTCGCTGAGCCCTTTGCTCACGGTCAGCGTTTACACGTTTTTCTTTGGCGCGCGGTATAATATGAGCACGTACCTGTCGCTGGTCCCGCTGACGCTGGGCGTCATAATGGCCTGCGCGGCCGAGTTCAAGGCCAAGCCGTTTGCGCTGCTCTACGCGTTCATGGGCTGTGTTGTGTTTGTGACGCAGAACATTTGGTCGAAGGTGCTGCTCACGACGGGCAGCAGCGCGAAGGAGCAGCCGAGCCTTGGCATTGCCGACGTGCCGGACCGCAAGCTCGACAAGCTCACGATTTTGTTCTGGTGCGCGGCCGGCGGGTTTGTGGGCACGCTGCCGATCTGGCTGCTTAGCGACGGCGCCTCCGTACTGTTCGGCGGCCAGGGCTTTGTATTGCGCAACGGCGGCAGCTTTGCGCAGCTGCTGCTCCTTGTCACGCTGAACGGGTTCTCGCACTTCTGCCAGAACCTGCTGTCGTTCATCATTCTCGGGTCCATCTCGACGGTTGCGTACTCGATTGCCAGCCTTCTCAAGCGCATCGTCGTCATCACGGCGGCCATCTTCTGGTTTGGCCAGCGCGTGTCCGCGACACAAGGCTGGGGCATCGTCATCACATTCATTGGCCTCTACATCTACGATAGGTTTGGGTCCAAAACCACCATTCCCATCCAGCGCGAGTCTATTCTGCCAAAATGAACTCACAAAAGAACAAACAGCGCTCTATGCAGCGAGGCATAAGAAGTTCACCACATTCATTGCCAGACGGGGCGCTCGACGCTCGGCGCCCGGCGATCGAGGCGGCCGTATTCGAGGCGTCCACTATGGCGTCCACTATGGCGTCCACTATGGCGTCCACTATGGCGTCCACTATGGCGTCCACTATGGCGTCCACTATGGCGTCCACTATGGCGTCCGTATCAAGATGTATGTTATAAATATATAAATATATATTCGGCAAACCGTTCATTTGTATAATTGCAGCTACTGGTAGCCACAGCAGAGCGGTTCACTCAAATAAAAATAAAAAAATGGTGGATATTAGCTATACTAAACCTAACTGAAACAATCGGGCGCGCGCCCAAGCGGAACGAGCGCGCACAGGCGCCCGCGCGCTTCTCTCTATGATGATATTATTATTATTATTATTATTCTTTTTCTTTTTTTCTTTTTCAGTGGCCGACCGGCGCGTCGCCCGTAAGGCGCGCTACGGCGTCCTTGGCCATGTCGCCAAGGCCGACCATGCAAACGGTCTGCCACACGCCGAGGCCAATGCGCGGCGTCACGCCGCGGTAGAGGCCCTTCAAGCCATTCTGCGAATAAATATACTTCATGGCCGACCAGGTGGTCAGCTTCGCCGGCCGGTTCGGATCCGGCGTGCGCGACTGCATTTCGATGCGCGCGACGTCGAGCGGCTGGTTCCAGGTGCTGAGGCCGCCGCCAAGCACGCTGGCAAGCACCTTTTCCGGCGCAGTAAGGCGCTCGCTCGCGGGCTTGCCGCGCGCGGTGCGGATGCCGTCCTCAGCGAGGCGGGCCAGGCCGAAGCGCGAGCCCCAGTTCGTCATCTGGCGCAGCGCCACGGCGTTCACGCCCTTGTTGATGCCGCGGATGCCCTCGCGACGGTAGATGTCGGCGAACACCTGGAACGTGGACTGCGGCTTCACGCCGGCCGCCGCCTGCTTGTGGCGCGTGATTTCGACCGTTTTCATGCAGGTGCAGAAGCCGACCGACAGGTACGCCTGCGCAACGCCGCCGACCATGCCGCCAGCAATGCCGGCGCCGAAGTTCGACGCGTGCAAGTACTTCTTTGCCGTGTACTCGACCTCCGTCGACATGAAGAGCAGGATGGCGCCCTTCGTGCTGGCCTCGATCCACGCCCACGGAATGAGGCCCTGCCAGAAGCCGAACAGGCCGCCGCGGCTCCATATTCTGGCAAATGCCTGGCCGAACGAGTCGCCGCGGTGCGCGGCCATCGTCGTCTTGATGACCTCGAACGGCTGGCCCAGAGTCGTTACTTCGAACATGTTCAGGCCCGCGCCGAGCAGCAGGTTGCTGAACTTCACGGGCTTGCGCTGGATCTCCGATGCAGACATTGTGAAGCGTGCGCCAAAGTGCTCGCGGAGTGGGTGGCCAATGTGCGCCGTCTTATATGCAGATGACAGGATTCGCCGCTCGTTTGGGCCGTTGTCCGCATGCGGGAAGCGGGCGAGCGTATCAGGGGTGATAAGCAGGGTAAGGGCCCCAACGCGAGAGACCAAGGCGCCCTCCACCCCAACGCATCCCCGCACCGCCGCACCATGCGTGTATTTGCGCGAGCCGTGGCAAGCAACATCGCACAAAACATTTTGCAGTATAGTAGTAGATAGTCCAACCCGCCTATATATGTATTTGCACGAAGTAGTGTGGCGGCAAACCCCGATTTTTCACCGGCGGTTTGCCGGCGCGCGCGCGCGTCAGCGGTGCAGCGCCAGAACGAGAAATGATCCGAAGGGCACAGCCGTTGTTGTTAGGTAAGACGGCCCGGCTTCGGAGACCATGCGAGCTGCGTGCATGTAAATGTGCACAGTTTGCATGTGCGCCGTTAGGGTAGCTACTGCAAACGTGCCGTGGCCCAGCCGATGGGCAAAAACTGGAAAAAAAAATTGTAGAAATTAGAGAGCTGGGGTGGTCATTCTGTATTTAACTGCCTTTAACCCTTTAACTTCTGCCTGTATAGTAGATGCTTTTGAAGTGACTGATTTTGTGGTGACTGCTTTTGTAGTATGTCTTATCTGCTTTGTATACCGCCTTTGTAGCTGCCTTCGTGGCTGCGTTTGTAGTGACTCCTTTTGTGACTACTTTTGTGGTACCTGAATTTATAGTTGTTTTGTAGCACCTGCTCTTCTGGCAACTGCTTTTGTAGCACCTACTTTTATATGACTGTACCTGTCACCGCATATGTACTCACCGCATCTGTCACCGCATCTGTACTCACCGCATTTGTCACTGCATTTGAAGTACCTGCGTCAATAGTACCTGCATTCGCATTTGTATTAGGCCGTACCGCTACATCTCCGAATCAATGATTAAATGTGATTCGCGCGCCAAGGTGCGTACAAGCCTTACAGGCTCGAAGTCAGTAGAAGTTATTGCAGGGTGGACTAATAAGTTATAAATACGCTTCATGTTTTTTTCTTCGGATATCATTCAAGTGGGGTGTGATGGGCGAGCCCGTGGGGGGGCCTGCGCTGCCGCTGCCGCTGCGCGTGCGTGTAGTGGTGGTGGTCGGGGTGCGGAGCAACTGCGTGCGCCGGCATATTAGCTGAAGTAAGGGTGATTCACGGCGCGCCGCGCGCTGATGCGCTCGACAGGGTCGTATGTTACGAGTCGCCCCAGTAGGTCGAGGCCATCGCGGTCGAGCGTCGGCACGACGTTCTCTATGCTCGTGCGGTTCCACTGCGGGAACGTGGACTTGAAGTCCGGCAGCGACGTGACGCCCGGCCAGATGTGCTCGTTTGGCGTGCCCAACACGCGGAAGATCTTGAAGATCTCGTCGATCTCGCTGTCGCCGGGGAACAGCGGCTTGCGGTTCACCATCTCGGCAAAGATGGCGCCAATGCTCCACATGTCGACGCCCGTCGAGTACTGGCGCGCGCCGAGCAGAATCTCTGGCGCGCGGTACCACAGCGTGACGACCTCGTGCGTGTATGTGCGCAAGGGCACGCCGAACGCTCGCGCGAGACCGAAGTCTGCGAGCTTGAGGTTGCCCTCCTTGTCGATGAGCAGGTTCTGCGGCTTCAAATCGCGGTGCAAAATGCGGTGCGAGTGGCAGTACATCGTGCCCTTCACGAGCTGGAGCATGAACTTCTTGATGATGTCGGCGCCGAGCGACTCGTGCTTCGGAATCGACTCCATGTACTTCTTCAGGTCGAGGTCGAGGTACTCGAACACAAGGTACAGCTTCTGGGAGTCGGAGTGCACGATGTTGTAGAGCGAGACTATGTAGGGGTCGCGCATCTCCTTGAGCAGCGAGATCTCGCGGATGGCCGTCGAGGGCACGCCCTCGTCCTCGGCCTCGAGGCGGATCTTCTTCAGCGCCACGAGCCGGTTCCCGCACAGCGTGTCCTCGGCCTTGTACACGACGCCGTACGTGCCTTCGCCGACCTTCTCGAGCCGCCGGTAGTCCGTCAACTCAGGCATCCTTCTGCGCTTTGTGCTGCTGCTGGTGCTGGTGCTGGTGCTGGTGCTGCCTCTGCCTCCTCGTGCCAGGGATGGTGACGATAGACCAAACCCGGGTGTGTGGTGGTTGTTGTTGTTGGGAGCTTAGAGATGTAAACAGATGCGTTAAATTAAAGTCACGTGCGCGCGACGCGAGGTTCGGCGGGCCGCGCGCGCACACACCCACCCACCCCACTCAGGCAAACACGCACTGCATGCGGTTCGCGCGCCCAACCGCACGCGCATTGCCCATGCTACTTCCGCCGCCGCCGCCGCCAACATCGCCGCAGCAAGCTCGATTGCCATTTGATCCGGTGGTTAATTTCGGGGCGGCGCATAAGAGCGCGCCGAGCAGGGTTCGTAATTACGTAGTCCACCCACCCACCACCTCACCTCACCTCGTGGTCACGATCTAATTAAATGAAATTAGCCCTAGAACCGCCGAACCGCCGAACCGCAGAACCGCAGCGCATCTGCACATAACCGACCCGCACACGAACCAAGTAAACCCGCGTAAAACCGCGTATCATAAAATACAGATCGAATTCGGAGCACAATTGATGTAGGCAGTTAGGCGAAGAAGGGAAGGCGGGAGCACGCCAGGTACGGCATTGTATTCTCACAGAGCAGCATCGAGTCGCATAATGGCACTAATCCAAGCGCAGCTAGCGCAGCAAGCGCAGCAAGCGCAGCAAAGTTAGGAAGCACATAAATCGTAAAGCATTTAAGGTAAGTCGCTAACGAAAGGAATTGGCTAGCACGCGCGCCTTTACGAGCGAAAGCACAAGCCCAAGCACACGCCCAAGCACACGCCCAAGCACAAGCACACGAGCGGCACTATGTTGCGTAGTACGCACACCGTAATACAAAGATACGCAGGGGTTTGAGAACCGAGGTGACCACGATGCTACGTTTGATCAGGCGATGCTGAAGCCGCTATTTGAGCGGCGCGAAGAGTCGCTTAAAGAGCTGCTCGAGTCGATGGGGTGCACGCCTATGGGGTGCACGCCTTACTGGCTCTTAGCCTTCTTCCGCAGCGCGCGCTTGCGGATGTCCACATGCATGCCGTAGTTGATCTTGGCCACGAGCTGCGAGTACACGCCAAGGAACGTCTCGATGCCCCAGTGCATGAACGCGTGCGACCAGTACGGCGTCAGCGTGTAGGCGCGCTCCTGCGCGCCGCCGCGGCGGCCAATGCTTTTCAGCGTGGACTGCACAAACGCCTTCGGGCTGGGAATGAGCGCGGACGTGCGGCGCACCTTCGACATCTCCGACACGACGAGGTACGACAGCACGAGCTGCACGTCGATCTTCTCGGGCTTCAGCTCCTCAGCCAGCGCCGACGACCACCCCTGCAAGAACAGCTTCGAGCCGGAGTACACGGACAGCAGCGGCGTGGGCGTGAGCCCCGCGAACGAGCCCATCGTCAGCACGAGGCCGCGCGTGCGCGACTCGCGCGTCGAGGTGCGCAGCGCCGGGAGCACGGCGCGCGTGATCTCGAGCGTGGCCACGCAGTTCACCTGGATGATGGCGCGCATCTCGGCGTGCGCAAGCTCCGTGAACGGCATCGGCATCTCGTGGCTGATGCCGACGTTGTTCACAAGCACAGACACCGCGCCGAGCTGCGTCACAAACCGCTGCAGCGCCTCGTACTCGGCCTCGCCGGCCGTCTGCGCGTCGAGCGCAAACACGGCCGTGTCGACGGCGTGCTGCGTCTGCAGGGCCGCGGCCACGGCCTCGAGCTTCGCCGCCGTGCGCGACACAAGCGCGACGTTGAACCCGGCCGCCGCGAGCTGGTGCGCAAACTGCTCGCCAATCCCGGCCGTCGCGCCCGTCACCACCGCCCACGAGCGGCCCGTGCGCAGCGTGTATGCGCGCAGCGCCGGCCGCCGCGGCAGCAGCGTGTCGCGCGCCACGGCAAGCAGCGACAGCCCCACGCGCAGAAGCGTAAGCAGCCCGGCCACGGCCAGCACTACCAGCACCGGCTGGGGAATCCTAATGCTGTCGAGAACGCTCATATTAAACAAAAGGTTAGAAGGCGAGCCTGGTAGTAGTGGTGGTGGTGGCAGGAGCCCGCATGCGAGGGTTAGGTCTCTACCGCGAGCGACGGTCCCAGCGCGAGGGCAGAAGTTGGGTTGTGTTGTGTGGGTGCGTCAGTGCAGTTGTGCAGGCTGATTATAGCGCGCATTTTTTTTGCCGGCGTAAATTTCGCGGCCGCCCAATGCGGAAGGCGTGGCAGAGGGGGAGGAGCGAGGAAAGAATAGCCGATCTGCAGCTGGCGATGGCAATGTTTGGAGACAAAGCCGCATAGACGGCCGTATTAACGGCGAGCGGATGCCGAGCGTCGACGGTGCGGGGGAAGGGCGCGCGCCCGTTGCATTCCGTGTCCGTGTCCCCACCCACCCACCCAAAACCAATTTCGCAGCACTAATTTGGCTGCCGATAATGACATATTTGCGCTTGCATAACCATCGGCCGGCGTCTGCGCTTACGTACGCGCATCAGCATTCCGGGCCTGTGCGCGCAGACCCCGTCTTTCTTCGTCTAATAGGCAGGCAAATATGCGCAAACAAACCCGCGGTGCGAATCTAAAGCCGGCTGTTTCGTGCTGGGGCGCCGCGCCGCGCCCTTTCGCGCCGGACGAACGCGCGCAGAACACGCGCAGCGCACCACGCGTTGTTTTGCGAGGGCAGGGGTAGCCGCACCCTTACGCGTCAGACGTCACATCTGCGTTATTAATTAACAAACGAGCTCGATCTCTTCTCCTTTAGAGTCGACGCTACGGGGGACCATGTCTGCAGCGATGTCCCCGCCACATCCCGCGCCGCAGAGAGCGCGCGCATTCATCAACCACTCCCCGGAGTCGTATTCCGAGGCGATTGGTGCGCGGGCTGCGTCGCGCGGCTCGCCGCGGCAGGCCCAGGCCCAGGCCCAGGCCCAGGCCAGTACCGGCAACAACAACAGCAACAGCAACAGCAACAAGAACGACAGCGGCAGCCAGCCCGAGACGCGCGTGCCCTCGCCGCTACAGTTCGCGTCCTCGCAACTCGGCTCGCAGCCCGAGCTGAATGTAAAGTTTGAGACCCCCGCCGAGAGCAGCAGCCAAACGGGCTCGCCGCGCCGTCGCCGCAGCAGCGCTGCGAGCACGGCCAGCAGCACGGCCGCGGCCGATGCGACGGCCGTGAACACGCCGAGTTTGGCGCCCACGGCAGTAGTGCACGATGGGAATAACGCTACGGGCGCGGGCGCGGGCGCGGGCGCATTCAGCTCGCCGTTCGACGCGCGGGCGCGCCGCAGCGACACAATGCCGGCGCATTTGCTGGCGCAGCTGCCGGAGCGGCCTCAATCGCGGTCGGCAGTGCCGCCCGCGTACGAGCACCAGCACGAGCACCAGCACCAGCGCCAGCACCAGCACCGCTCATTCAGCTCGTCGTCCGGCTCCGAGTCCGGGTCGTCGCAGCATTCAGAGAACGAGAAGCGCGTAAAAGAGTTCAAGGACGCGCCGCGCAAGCGGCGGCGCACGTCGCCGAACGAGCTGCACATCCTCGAGACCGAGTTCGCGCGCAACAACAAGCCCTGCAAGGAGGAGCGCGAGCGCATTGCCGCAACCATGGGCATGGACGAGAAGGCCGTGCAAGTATGGTTCCAGAACAAGCGGCAGTCGTGCCGCCGGCAACAGAGCGGCGGGTCCAGTAGCTCGAATGGATCAAGCGCGCCTGGCAGCGGTGGCAGCGGTGGTAGCAGTGGTGGTAGTGGTAGTGGCAGCGCCGCCCTGCGCACGCAGAGCCTGCCCATGCTCGGCACGAGCCCCACGTTCCAGGACGAGAACGCCGTGCACATGTTTGCCCGCGCGCCGCTGCCGCCGCCGCCGTTCACATCGAAGCCCGCATTCGCCGTGCAAACGCAAGGCGCGGCCCAGCCCGCGAAGCGCGCAAAGTCGCTGCGGCTGGCCATGTCTGCCGACGGCAAGGCCGAGCTCGTCGAGCGGTCGCCGCTAAAAACGCTGCATCAGAACGGGCCCGCGGCGGCGCCCGCCATGCAGTTCCCGCAGTTCGCGCCCATGCCGCACCTGGCCATGCGGTTTGCATCCACACCGCTGTCTGGCATGGAGACGGAGTGTGCAACAAGCCTACTGTTTTTGAAGTCTGGCCACTGGCCGTAGTAGTGCGAAGCCTGTATAATAGTGGTCCGAGCGGCCCATGTAAACGAATACCCGATATTTAACTGCAAGACACAATGATACGCCAACAATTAACATTTAACGGAACTTAATTTGAAGAACGGCAACCAGCGCGGCAACAACTTCGGCAACTGCCACAATGTGTACTGTTTAGTACAAGGAGTGAAGGTAGGTGCGCTGGCCCGCGTTAAGGATGATCGCTGCATTGCTTGACTGGCGAACAGATCATGCCAAACAGTTGTATGTGCTACACCACCACCACCACCACCACCACCACCACCGCATAAGACTTCCTCAATGGGCGGCGCTGCCCGCAAACCACACAAACTCGGCTCATCGTGCTTCATTCATTCGTGCATGCTAAAGTTATTGGATAATATTTATTGGATAATATTTATTGGCTGTTTTGATTATATTGGTGGGGCCAACCTATTTCGTCAATCGACTGGCCGGGGTTTATATACACATGAGAAAAGGCCTTAAATGCGCGTGGCAATCGCCCGCAGCGCCTCAGTAGGCCGGTAGGCGCCGACGAGGAACTCGAGCGCCTTGCGCTCAATGATGAGCCGCTGCGGCTTGAGCACGTCCTGCACCTGCAGAAGCTCCTTGGGCACGATATCTATCTTGTCATAGTGCTGCGTGGCATCAAACAAGTTCGCGCGGTGCTCATCAACCACAAACGTCACGGACTTGCGCTGCAGTTCGTGGCGCTTCACAAACTCGCGGGCCACGAGCTCGTGTCCGCTCGCGAAGTCCGCTGGCCCATCAACAACATAAAGATGGCCCTCGCGGAACTTGAGGCTAAGCGCCGTGCGCATGGCCAGCGAGTACACGCGCGAGGGCAGTTCCGTGGACATATCGCCCGGCGCGGGCCGGCCGTGGGCGCGGCCACCGTCGTGACGCACGGGGTTGCCGCGGTCGCCCTGGCGCGCACGGCCCGAGCCCTTCTGGGGCAGCAGCTTCTTGCCCGAGTAGCCCATATCGTCGCGGCCCACAATCACGCGCGAGCCCACGCGCTCGGCGTCGCGCTCGTACACCACGGCCTGCCACAGCACGTCGCGCCGCGCAGGCAGGCCGAGGACCTGCGCGCTGACCGGCTGCGCGCGCAGCGGCTCGAGCGACGGGAATGCGCGCAGCGTCGCAATGACGGCTTCTGCTGGCTTGCCTGCTCTGAGCATTCGCACCCACACACACCGGTTCTGAAATTTCACAACTGGATTAGGCCAGGGTTCGGTTTTACACCGCCGCTGGGAAGCGCGACTAAGAGTCCAAATGGTGGAACCACTGCAAGTGCACTAACAAGTGCACTACTAGTGTTAGTGCACGGCAAATGTGCATGAATTTAGAGTGCCAATGCGCTGAATGCGCCCGCGCGGAATTGCGTACTCTGGACGGCCCTAATGGATTGGTCGGTAGGTGCGAGCATGGGGTTGCGAGCCCTCACCACCGCCAGAAGCGCTATGAAATAATGGTATAAGTTTAAACAAGCTCCCTGAGTGTTGTACACAAGCCGAGCAAATGCATTAAACGGGCGACCGGCTCCTGGCGCAGCGCTGCTCGGCTTAACTCGAGCAGAGCCGCGCCGTTTAGGCTGCTGGCGCATGAATAATAATGAATGAGTGGTATGCACACCGGCAGAGCGAATTGAATTGAATTGAATTGAATTGAATTGCCGCAGGCGCTGCCTCAGGCGCTGCCTCAGAACAGGAAAAAAAAAGAAAAGAAAAGAAAAGAAAAGCAAAGCACAACGGGAAAACATGGACTGGTCTGGTCTGGTCTGAGCAGAGAGAGGGAGGGGCCTACGAAAGGGGCTCGCTCGAAATGCGGATGAGGTACTCGCTCGTGACGTCGACCATCTCGCGCGGCACCTCGTGTTTCACGCCCGGAATGACCTCGACGGACTGGCTCGGCCCCGCGTCGCGCGCCCACTCGAGCGTCGACGCCGGCGGAATGAGCGGGTCCTCGCCGCCGCAGATGGCGAGGATCGGCAGGTCCGTGAGCCGCAGCGCGTCGGCGCGGCGCGCCTGCGCCTCGAGGTACGTGAGCACGGACGCCGGCAGCGCCGTGTCGAGAATCCGCGCCGCCGTCTCGGGCTGCTCGCGCTCGAACTCGCGCCAGCGGTGGCTCATGACCACGGGCAGGTTCGGGCTCGTGATGATGGGCACGGCCGCCGTCAGCAGCTCGCGGTGCGTCGTGGCCACGCGCCACGTCACGTAGCCGCCCAGCGACACGCCGATCATTACGCGCTTCACAACGTTCACCTCGGGCAGCAGCGCCGGCAGGTACATGAGCAGCGACGCCGCCTCGGTTGCGCCCTGGTCGATGACGGACGCCATGGCGATGAGGTGGTGCGGGTTTCCTTGCTTCCACGCCTCGTTCGCAAGCTTGTCGATGTTGCGCTCGCCGTGGTTCGGCAGGTCCCATACGGCGCACACGAGGTCCGGCACGGCCTCGCTCAACAGCGACGCAAACTTGAGGCTCGTCTCCTTCGAGCGCGTGCGCCCGTGCGCAATCACGGCCAGCGTCGCCTCGCGCCCGGCGTGCACGCGGTCCTCCCCCACAACAATCGTTTTCACTCCTCCAATCACAAGTTCCTTCATCTAGCGGCCTAAATCTCGCGCTTGGGGGTGTGTGGGATTTTTTGGACCTGGCCAAACCCTCGACGGCGGGATTTCTGCGGGTGCTGGCGGCGTTGCCTGCCGCCTCGCCCCGGCGTGGGTGCGCGGCTAGGGTTTTTACCACTACCACCACAACCACCACCACCACCCTCCTCCCTCCCCCCCCCGTGCAGTACCCGTATCGCGCGTTTCCGGCCGTGCGCGCGCGAGCGCACGCGTCCGTTCTTTTCGTGCGCCGCCGCCGCCCGCCAGCTAAACTAAGCTAAGCTAAGCTAAGCTAAGCTGGGCTAAGGCTCGCTCGCTCGCTCGCGTACGCACGCACGCATGTGCCGCATGCACACAGACCTGTCATTCTTGCCGCCCCACCCCGCCCCGCATACCGGCTCTGCTGCTCGTGCCGGGCCGCGCCGCCCTACATCGGTGCACTCGCAGCTATTTTTCCTGCACAGGGCTGTTTGGGCCGGCGGCGCACCACGAGATCGGCGCCTCACCGCCGCATCTTTTTGGGCGCGCGCGGGCCAGCAGCAGCCAGCACCAGCAGCCCCACACAAACCCACCAAACCCACCACCACCTCCTCCTCCATACCCCAAGGGCTTTGACGCACCGCTGCCCTAGAGAGCCGTATCGCGGTGCAACCCTGGCGCCACGCCCCGCCCTAGCCCGCGGGGTGCGCGTGGATCCGCCCGCAAGCGGGGAGGGAAGGGCCAATCATGCATGCCGTCGCAACTGGGAGCCTGCGGCCAGCCCCCCTCCAAAACGAGCAAAACCTGCTTAGCCGCCAGACCGATTGGAGGGGGGGAGCGATGCGGGATCCGGCGCAAGGAGCGCGCGCCGCGCGGAATGAAATAGAATAAAATAAACTACAGCTAGAGTTATTGCGCCGTCGAGCACACAGCCTAGCCGCGCCGCCGGCTAGCACGGCCGCGCGCGGCGGAAAAGCAGCAGTGGCAAAAAGTGCGTGTTAAGACGACAAGTGTGCGTGGGTTAGGGTTGATGAGCAAATTTGAACTGGCCGACGGGGTCAAAGCCAGCTCGGCCAGCGCGAACTCTGCGTCTTTCCAACCACACGAGAAGCCAAATGTCGGAGGCTTCAGCGGACGCGCAGGCTCCACGCGAGCCACGCGAGCCGGAGGTCCCTGCCGCTGCTGCTCCTGCTGCTGCTGCTGCCGGCGGCGGCGGCGGCGGCAGCGGCGGCGGCGCCGAGCCGGAGGCGGAGGCCGCTGCGCAGGTCCCCGACGACACGTCTGCGAAGCGCGCCGCCGACGACGACGACGGCCGGCTTGACGCGAAGAGGCCTAAGATTGAGGCGCAGGACTCGTCGCCCAGCGCCGGTGCTGGTGCTGGTGCTGGTGCTGATGCTGGTGCTGATGCTGATGCTGGTGCCGGTGCCGGTGCTGATGCCGACGCTGACGCTGATGCCGATCCAGATGCAATGGTCGACGATGATCCGGCGCCAGACTCTGCGGCCGTGTCGTCGTCATCGCCCGACGCAAAGCCGCAATCTAGTGATGCGCCGCCAGCAGCCACCACTAATGGTCATGCGAGTAAACCTGAAGACAGTGAAGTAAAGTCTGAAGACGGGTCCAAGCCCGCGGAATCTAAGGATGGACCAAACGGTGGATCCAACGGCGGATCCAATGGCGGATCCAACACCGGATCCAATGGCGGATCTAACGGCGGATCTAATGGCACCGCTGCTGCGGCTGCGGATAGTTCCGCTACAGCCGACTCGAGCCAGGCGCCAGAGTCTGAGCGCGACGGCACGCCCGGCCCTGAATCGGCTATGACCCCACTAGAGCGCGCCACGCGCGCCGCAGAACGCGCCCGCATCGCCATGCTGCCCGATCTCGACCCGGCAGACGGTCCGGCTAAAGGCACGGGCCTGCCTAAACACCAGCACAAGTACGCGCTCAGCGCCATTCGCGCGATCAAGCGGCTCAAGGATGCGGCGCCGTTTGTGGCCCCCGTCGACCCAGTAAAGCAGGGCGTGCCCCAATACTTCGACTACATAAAGCACCCAATGGACCTGGGCACTATGGAGAAAAAGCTGGTTGCGAATGAGTACGACACGGTGAAGTCGTTAGTGCACGACTTCAATCTCATTGTCTCGAACTGCATCATTTTCAATGGTGAAGACGCGCTCATCTCGAAGATGGCGCTCAGCATTGCCCAAAGCTTCAAGAAGCAGCTCAGCAACATGCCCACCTACGACGCAACGCGTAAGGGTGCACAAGCCGCCGCCGAAGAAGAGGAGCACGCGGCCGCCGCAGCTGCTGCCGCGGCTGCTTCGGCCTCGGCCTCAGCGTCTACTTCTGCAGCAGCGGCCGCTAACGCCGCCGCGGCTGATGAGCACGTGGGCAAGCGCTCGAGCACGGCGACGGCCGTCATTGGCCCGAACGGCGTGCCCACACTACGACGCAAGTCTACAATCGACGGCCGACCAAAGCGCGAGATTCGGCCACCACGGCAGCCGGGCTTTGCCGGCAGCGGCTCCGGAGAGGGCCGCCCGCGCAACAAGAAGTACGCGGCCGAGCTGCGGTTCGCTGGCCAGGTGCTTAAGGAAATGCAGGGCCGCAAGCTCGAGAGCATTGCGTTCCCGTTCTTGCTTCCCGTGGACCCCGTCGAGCAGGGCGTGCCCACATACTTTGATGTCATCAAGGAGCCCATGGACATCAGCACGATGCAGCGCAAGCTGAACGACGGCATCTACTACACTGGCGACGAGTTTGAGGCGGATGTGAGGCTCATGTTCCGCAACGCCTACACGTTCAACCCGGAGGGCACGCCCGTGAACACCATGGGCCACAAGCTCGAGGACTGGTTCGATCAGCGCTGGCTCGAGAAGCCCGTGCCGGGCCCAGCGCCCAGCGACGACGACGATTTTAATGAGATCAACGAAGAGTATGCCGAGAGCGGGATCCAGAACTCGGCCGTGGACTTTATGGAGGAGCAGCTGCGCACGGTGCGCAAGCAGCTCACGCGGCTGAAGAAGGCTACGCTGGCCGAACACTACAAGAAGGGCAACCGGCGCGGCGGCGGCGGCGGTGGTAGCGGTAGCGGTAGCGGTAGCGGCAGTGGCAGCGGCAGCATGCTGAAGCGGTCGAGCCACGCGCAGCGGCCGTCACAGTCGCACGCGGCGGCGCAGCAGCCGATGCCGACGGAAATGACCTACGAAATGAAGCGCGAGCTAAGGGACCGCATCGACAAGCTTCCCGAGAAGAAGATCCGCACCGTGATTGCCATTATTCAGGAGTCGCTGCCGGACCTGGGGCAGTCTGGCCAGGAGGAGATCGAGCTCGAGGTCGACTCGCTGGACCAGGCCACGCTGCTGCGGCTGTACAAGTATGCAGTATTAGGCCGGCGTGAGGAGCCGAAGGCGGCGTCGAGCGGGCCCGACGTGTTCAGCGAGGCGGCGTCGCCCGGCGCGAGCGGCGCGGGCAAGAAGCGCAAGTCGAAGCCGCTGAGCGAGGAGGAGCACAACCGGCAGATAGCCGAGATCGAGCGCAAACTGAACGAGTTCGACCAGGCGTCCGGGTCGCCCGGGTCCACGCTGGGAACGACCGGCGTCCACGCCGCTGGCTCGGCTGTGGGCGAGTCCGACGACAGCAGCGACGAGCCGCACGGGTTCGGCAGCGATGACGACGACTCGAGCAGCGAAGAAGAGTGACGGCGTGATTCTTTTTTTTTTTTGTAAAACTAATGGCTAGCCATAGACAAGCCACCCCCTAATTTGAAACACACACAAGCTGTGTACATAAACAACTCGACCTGAACTGACCTGCTTTGAAGAAAAAAGACAACAAAAATTGCCAGCCAATTCATCCACAGTAGCCGTCAGCTCAGCTGAATGTCAGCTAGCCATCATCAGCTGGCCATCAGCTGGCCATCAGGCCGTGCTTAATTGGGCGCCTTAGCGCGTAGACTAGCCAATTAGTTGCACGCACAGCATCACGAAGTTACCGCCCGCTGTGGCCTACATAGCGCTCGAGGTCGGCCACGAGCTCGTTCATCTGCTGCTGCATCTTGCGCGCGCGGAAAAGCATGCCCTCGAGCGCCTCGTGCGAGGGCGGCCGCGGCGGCTTGTGGGTGGTTGCTGGGGACGGGCTCGACGGGTCGTCGAGGGTCGGGCCCATGCCGTAGAGGACAGTGTGGGAGTCTGCGTGCGGGGTCTGCGGCAGCGCGTGGGGCGAGGCGGCCTGGATCTGGGCCTGCGGCGTGCCTGGCGTGCTCAATTGAGGCGGCGTGGAGGGCCCGGGCATGGATTCGGCTCTGGGGGACCTCGAAGTGTAGGCTGCGGGAAGCGCAGGTCCAGGGTTTTTGCGATTATTATTATGGGGCGGAAATGTCGCGCGCAGCCCTTTAGGGGGGGGGGGGCACCCTTGAGAGAGAGGGAACTGGGCAGGCGCGCGGTGCGGCGCGACCCAGCGAGCGGGCAGGCGGGCAGGCAGGCAGGGGCTTAGGGCTTCAGGGCAGAGAGGGTCCCGGCGGGCGTTGCCTAAGCCTGGGCGCGGCGCCGTGATGCGGCCGCGCGCGCAAGCGGGTCGCAGAGGGGGTATCACATGGGCATCACGTGTGGGCATCCTAGGCCGACTCAGATCACGAACAGGCAGGGCAGGCCGCCGAATTTCACACCCCTACTACCCGCTTCCCAACACTAAGGCACAGTATGAGCGACAAGGTCGAGAAGCAGGAGGCTGCGGCGCCCGAGATTCTGAAGGTGCGGATCACGCTCACTTCGCCGAGCATGAAGCACATTGAGCGCGTCAGCGAGGACGTGCTCACGCGCGCGCGCAAGAACGACTTGACGCCGCGTGGCCCCGTGCGCATGCCCACGAAGGTGCTCAAGATCACGACCCGTAAGACGCCGAACGGTGAGGGTTCGAAGACCTGGGACTGCTACGAGATGCGCATCCACAAGCGCGTCATCGACATCCAGGCCGCGACGAGCGTCATCACCCGCATCACGGGCACGTCCATTGACCCGAAGGTGAACATCACGATCACCATCGCGAAATAAAAGACTTGCTAACTTATACACACGGCCCCGCCCGCGGCGGGCTGTGTGGGGGCGCGCCGGCCCGGGCGCCGGCCGCCTCGTCACGTAAATTAATTTAACTTCAAAAGTCACGTCAGCGCGCGGCCCTTCCCTTGTGTGGGAGTGCGAGTGCGAGTGCGGATGGTTTCAGTTTGTTTTAGTGGTGTTGTACGATGTGCTCTACGACGAACGCGATCGCTGTATGGTAGCGCGATCTGCGTAATGTTTTCGAGCTGTGCAACGGAATATTTTCGCAATGGCGTGCTCTACATGAGTCCTTAATGAGTTCATAATTAGTTCTTAGTAGTAGATATTAGGCGTGACTAGTGCAGATGAGCAGTCAACATTGATTTTCGACTACGGGGCTATTTAGTAGTTAGTGCTAATTAACGCCAGTGTCAACTACTAGTAGGTGGAGCAGCAGCCTAATAGCAAATAAGCACCCGCACCGGTCAGCAGCGGCGCTCTGGTCAGCACCCGCGCACAGGTAAGCAGCCGCGCAGGTAAGCAGGCGCCGCCCAAGAAAGCGGGCAAATAAGCCGCGACGCGAATAAGCGGCCCTGCGCTTACCTCGTGTTGGCGCTCGCTCCGCGGGCCGCATAGGTAATCACAAATAATACGCCGCGGGCCCAAGGCCAGGGCCGATGATGCACTCTGCGCAGCGCATTGAGCCGGCTGGCCGCTTAACCCGGGCCGCGCGCGCAACTACGCGGCAATTCGGCAATTCGGCCCCGGCGCGAGCAGGCGCGGCCTCGGCGCACAGAATGCGCGGTGCGGCGGCCAACGGCAGCCGATCTGCCACTCTTCCCGCGTACGACGACAACCCTAGCCGCGCTGACAGCGTCCGGATCAGCAGCAGCGCAGCGCTGCACGGCCGCGTAAGCTGGGACGACGGCCTGCCCCATCTGGGCCCGTGGCAGCGGCAGGCCCTCAGATGACGTCAATCGGCCTTGCAGCACTCTAAGTTAAGGTTAGAGCCCGAGATAGCTAGGCCCAGAACTATGTACTATTACTGTGTAGCGCGCGCGCCGCTGCCGCATGCCGTAGCCGCGTCCCTCCCTGCCAAGGCCTTGGTCTTGGTCTTGGTCTTGGTCTTGGTCACGACCGCTCCCACACATTATTTTGGGCCGGGGCTAGGTCCGCCAAAAACCCGTGCCCGGCCTAATTATGTTTGCTAATCGGAGATGAGTGCCCGTACCCACGTATACACCCCCCACTCTCGCTTCATAGCCTGGGCTCGGTGCCCCCTCCATCTATCCATCCTCCCGTCCAAGGCCTCCGCACTAGCATCTGCGTCACGATTCCCCGTCGACTCGCCCCTCAAGCATTACTCGCGGCAATTGTGCCTAGAACGTCTCCGCGCCCCCATAGCCCCATCTATGAGCGCTACCGCTACCGTCAATAGCAGGACCTCTGCGCCGTCCAAGAGCATACCGGGCCTGCCTGCCTCGAGCAGGCTGCTGCCCAGGCTCCCCTCCGAGGAGACCGAGGCCGAGCACCCGCCAATATACATGAAGCTGAACCCCAGCATTCTGGCCCTGCTCGCGGACGGCCGTGATGCACCCAAAATCACCCTCGAGGTCTCTGAAAAGGTCCGCTCGCTCCGCATTGGCAACTACGAGTACCAGGGCTCTTTGTACAAGGAGCCGGGCTACCTCGAGGTCTATCTTCCCGAGAATAACCACCAGGCTGGCGAGACGCGCTTCCGCAGCTGCGGCCAGGTCCGTAACCGCATGACAATCAAGCAGGACAAGCCGCTCAAAATCGCCTCCGAGTCGTTGCATATCGACCTGTCGCAGCCAACCGAGCAGCGTATCATGCAGCTGCTCATGCTAGGCCCCGCCCAGCCGCAGGACCTCGCCACAAAAGCCGAGGTGTCGCGCGAGCTTTTGGACGCCGTGCTGGCCAAGGTCGCCGAGCCGCGCGGTGCAGGATCATCCCATTTCGTTTTGAAGCGTGAGTTCCAGTCAAAGGTGCCTGACGGCGATCTGCATTCCGAGCCGGCGCGGGGCTCGCAAAGACAGCGCCAGACAGACGCGCCTGCCAAGCCCGAGAGGATCACAAAAACACTAAAGGAGCTACGAGAAGCAAGGGCTGCTGCAAATGGTTCCCCTGGCCCCACCACCAATGCGTCCGCTAAGGAGCTACGAGAAGCAAGGGCTGCTGCAAATGGTTCCCCTGGCTCCACCAATGCGTCCGCTAATGGATCCGCTAATGGATCCGCTAATGGATCCGCTAATGGATCCGCTAATGGGTCCGCTAACGGGTCCGCTAACGGGTCCGTTAATGGATTCACTAATGGGTCCGCTAATGGGTCCGCTAATGGATCTGCTAATGGGTCTGCTGCTAATTTGTCCGCCATTAAAGGGTCTCAGTATCCGGCCACAACCGGCTCCGCGGGGGGCCAGTCGCATGTCGAAGATGCTCCCCTTAGGAGCCGCGTCGAAAAGAAGCTGGGCTCAGCGCCGCCCGAGTCGTCGGGCGCTAAGGACCTGAGCAAGATCGCCATCAAGCGAAGAGCCCCGGCTAGCGCAACAGCAGCAGCAGCAGCATCAAACGCGAAGCAGGCCAAGCGTGCGCGATCAGAGACGCCAGAGAACTTGCCCAAACGGCCGAGCTCAACCAAATCAAAAGACCCCTCCGAGGAGGACTTGTTCGAAATCGCTCGCAAGTTCAAAAACGCCTATGGCGAGTACCTGGAACTCTATTCGCTCCTGTCAAAACGCAAGGCCCGGCCGGCCTCGCAGGTAGAAAAGCTCCTGGCTATGCACCACCAGCTGCAGCGTTGGAAAAACACCCTTTGGACTAACGCACGCAGCAAACGCATGGTGAACTAACTAACACGCTTGGATCCCCCCCTCTCCCCCTCTTCTCGCTGCATGACCTGAACTATACATGGATTTGACGCGCATTTGCATTCTGTCTCCTCCCCACCCGTTGAAGATATACATATTTACCATCGCACATTCATACACGCGCGCGCACTCATTTCTTCATTTCATACTCATAAATATACAGTTACGAGTCATACATATACACTATATAAATACATAGACAGAGAGATCCAGTCTTCAATCTTCTTCTTGTCTTGTGTTGTGTTTTTCAGAGACGGTGGCCCGGCACAAATATGAACAGCACCGAGAAGGCAGCTGCCATGCAAATTATGGCCACCAGCACGAAAATGCTTCTTTTGAGCAGCACCGACCGCACAAACGGCTCCTGAACTCTCATGATCCCGCCTCCATCGCGCTCGCCGTACCCTACGAGCGCCAGTACGGGATCAATGTGGTACAACGCGCTCATTATGAAGTACCAGCCAAACGCAAACGGCAAGATGACCCAGCATCGGTGCGACGTCGGCTTCCAGTCCAGTAAAACGAACACAAACGAGAGCCAGAATGCGCCAAACAACGCCAGAATCCCGCCGCCAAGTCGTAGTGTAGAACTCACGGGCTGCACGTTCGACAATGCGCGCTTCACGAGGAACGCGGGCAGAGCCTCGCGCTCCAGTGCCTCAAAAACATAGGTCATGGCCGGATCGAAGATCTTCGGGTTGTCGAGCCCGCCCGGAATCGCCGCCAGCTGCCGCACATCATCGGCCAGAGACCAGCCCTGGTTGTCAGATGGCAGCTCGATTTCTTTTTCGGACTTCGGCGTCAAGTACACCGAGACTATGCGCTGCGCGCTTTCGCGGATCGTTTTGCGAGAAACAGCGCCCGTGCTGGGATAGCTTTCCGGACGCGATTCGTCGTGCTGGTTCGTAAGCCCAGGACTATGTGGGCCCGGCATGGTGGGGCCATGCGGTTGCGGTGGGCTCTGAGGCAGTGGCGGGCTATGGTTGGGAACAAGGCTATACCTTGTGTTTGGCACCGGCTCGCTGCTACTCAAGTCAGGAGCTCGCATATTATCTAGTAGCGCTGAAAGGCGAGAGACGGTGTCGCGCTTTGTTCGTAACCTCTCGTCACTCAGGTTGTTGCCGTATCTCGATTGGTTCAGTTCGCCCATGTCAAAGGCGTCTCGCTCCTCATCGTTGAATCCTCTTACTCCCGTTGGCGATGTGTCCAGCACATCTTCGCGAAGCATGTCGAATAAAATAGAGGAGCTCGGCGAGCCATTAGTTTGGTACTGCTGCCGCGAGCTTGCTCGCGCAGGCGCCTCTGGCTGAGCATCCTGATAGTTGCTACTGTTTGATGTGTTTTGACTGTGCCGGCCGCGCATATGGGCCTTCACGAACTCCTTGCACAGGGCATTGTGGTGCGCACAGTCGAGCCAAAACTCTAGGTACTCGACTCCGCCATACTGCTCCTTCAAAAACACATAGAAAGACCACAGATCTACGGGGGGCTTGCTGAACCGGTTAAGGATCTCGAACAGAGTGGGCATGCGAGCCTCACCCATGGTGTTAAAGAGATGTTAGCAAGCAGCCTCGTACTCGGTCTAACGCGGCCTCTCAGAGCTCAGTATATATCTGCCGAAGATGGGGCAAAGGATGGCTGGCTCTGCGTCCGTGCGGGTCTAATAAATTATGATGACAAATACACTCTCTATGGAGTAATCTCAAAACAATCACTCGTGCATACACCTAGCCCTATGCACGCTACCCCTTGCCTCTGACGCAGGAGGGCTATCTTTCTGATAAATTTAGCGAACCCTCAATACGCGGGCATTCCAGGCCACTGTGACGCAGCAAGGCTGCCGAAATAAGCCTTTTTTAAGGCTATTTTATCCGGTCTGTGCGTGCTGCGTGTATATGGCTAGAGGATCGCGGCAACTGCAGCCCACCCCCCTCTCTATCTGCGCCGTCCATGACATCATTTGCATCAGTCTCATGCACCCGTCTTACCCTGAATTTGGCTAGCAGTAGAGAAGGGCCCGCCATTCTTTCTTTTTTGACGTGGCTTTCTAATTGCTGTTCTCCCAGAAATTCAAACTACTAATACCCGGCATTTGCGCTAGAGTGATGATGGTATTCATGACAATTGATTCGTGACGAACCGCAATATATCATTCCTTTACGCCGGGGAAGTCATTAAATTAGTATATATATATAAACTTTACTGTATGATATCGTAAATCCAAGTCATCTCGTTCTCAAGGCCAAGCCGCCGTAGTAGTGGTAGTAGTAGTAGTAGTCGTAGCAGTAGCAGTCACTACTAGTTCGGCTTGACATAGCGCAAATAAGGGTTCAGCTCTCGCACGTTGCCAAATTTCCTCTGCGCTTCCTCTGTAGACACTTCGGGTGAAACTATGACCTCCTCACCCGGCTTCCAGTCAGCTGGCGTCGCAACCTTGTATTTGTCCGTGACTTGCAACGCCTCAACGACCCGGAGTATTTCCGCCAGACTGCGGCCCGTGGAAGCTGGGTAGTTTATTGTCAGCCGCACCTTTTTAGAAGGGTCAATCACAAATAACGTCCGTACTGTTAGGGGAAGGCTGTCGAGATTGGCGACGCCCTCCTCGTCAAGCATGTCGTACAGGAAGGCGATGCGGCGGTTCGCGTCGTCAATTATGGGGTAATTCACCTTAGCATTGGATGATGTGAACTTCTCGATGTCCTTGATCCACTTGCGATGGCTATCAAGGTCGTCCGCAGATACGCCAATGAGCTGCGTGTCGAGCTTTTCGAACTCGGGGGCGAGTCTCGCAAATGCGCCAAGCTCAGAAGTACAGATGGGCGTAAAGTCGGCAGGGTGGCTGAAAAACACCGTCCACTTGCCGTCCAAGAACTTGTGGAAATTGATGGGCCCCTGGGTTGTGTCGGCATCGAAATCAGGCGGCACAGAGCCAATGCGGATCCGCGGCTGTTGCGGCTTGTTTGAAAACAACGAGTAGAGCCTTACCGTGGAAGGGCGCGCCCCGTAGCCAGTACGACGACACAGTGTTGACAGCATCAGAATACAATCCAATCAAATCAATGATCTCTAAACTGGAGCTGGCTCTAGTCAAGCCTCTCTGGTTATATATATATGCCTTGGAAACCTCAACGGCCCGCGCAGTGCTCATCAAAGTCATGTGTCTGATGGCAACGGCAGCAGGAATTCACAAAGCAAGTCCCTCTTCCCTCACATGCGGCCCTGCATACGCGTCACGTAAAGGAAGAGCTCTATATGCAAGGGTCGCTCGGACACACATATGTAGCTAAGCGTTATTGCCTGGCGGTATGCTTATTTTAAGTCAAGCAGAGTTCAGAAAAGAAGCTAGCGAATCGATCCCTCGGCGCAAATGGCTTGATGATGTGTTAATCCGTGCTGCTGCTCAAGCTGCCGGAGCATTGCTGCGTTGATACACCGGTGGCGCGGGCTGCCGCCCTACCCTGCGCACTCACCCCACCTGCCCACTACTAACTAAACTACACTTGCGTTCTTTGCATAACGGAAAATGGCGCTTGATATGTTTTTTTTTAGGGGGGGCTCGCTTCGTAGCTGCTCCTGAAATATGTTAGAATTAAAGTGCAAGTATTCTGTAAATAGTTGGTTTAAGCACTGGTTTTAGAAGGTATGTGGCGCTGACCTAAAAAGAGCACCGCCGTGTTTAGAAAAGACGCCGGCCGGCATCGCCGGGGCCGCTTTTGCGAATTTAGAAACCTGCCTCTAATTTCAGATTATTTGCATTCGAACCCATTCTGCGGGAAAGACTGGCCGCGAAGCCGTGGCCGCGGCCGGCGAGGCAAGTTTCCTCCCAACATGAAACGGCCAAAATGGGCCAGCCTTTCTTCCCGCTTACTTCATGCGCGGTCGGATCGCATGGTCGCGCAGTGGGTTTCTGGCGTATATAGACAGCGGGAATGCCGTGCGCGTGACGTGGCTGCGGTGTGCGGATGGTGAGAAGTGGGAGTACGTGACGCCAATACTGGTGCCGGTTGCGTCCGAGGCGCGCCCGGTCATGCTGAAGTGGTCGACGTCGAACTACGATCTCGCGATCGCGGACGACCTCGGGCGCGTGCAAATCGTGACCATCAACAATGCCGGCGCACCGATGAACCAGATCGTAGCCAGCGGCGTGCGGGACCAGCGCCCGAGGCCCGTAGAGCTCGACCGCGTGGTGGCCATGCACTGGCTGGGTCTCGAGAAAAACATCCTAACGCCGCAGTCGCAGACCGAGGCTGTTCCTGGCGCCAAGGCGTGGAACTCCATAAAGCCTATGGGGCCTTTCCACCCGAAGAAAGGCAAGGGCGCTCTTGTTTGTGTTAATGGAAATGGCATGCTGCGCTTCCTGGTACAGACGCTAGACCAACGCTATGTCGAGGTAGATGCGCTGGTACCAGGCGCGCATTGTGTGTCGCGGGCCACCATGATTGCAAACGGCCCCGAGTCGTTGTTGCTGATGCTTGTAGGCGAGGCAGGTACCTTACAAGTTTATGAAGCCACTGTGAGATGGCATCCGGATAATCTGGCAACCAAACAGGACTTTGTAGATATTGAAGTCCACCCTATTGCTACAGCGCCACTCCGAGGTATGCTTGCTGCTGATGTGCGTACGTTGGCAGCATACCGAGTTGTCGGCGAGCCGAATGTCATTGTCTGTGCCGTTTCGGACACTATGGTCTGCCGCTACAACCTGACCATGGCTTCTGAGTCCCTGCATCCGTCTTTCTTCGAGCTGTTTGGGAAGTCCGCACCAGTGCAACCAGATCCGCATAAGGTTTGGATTATCAGCGACGCAGCAGTAGTAGAGCACGAGACGAAGATTCAGTGCTTCCTCGTTACCGATATTTTGATTTTCATTATCTTTGAAGATGGAAACATTGAGACAGAATCTCTGATCCCGGGCGTCTCTTCCACACGCCTCGATACACTGCAACTCAAGTTTTCGCCGGCCGAGCTTGCAGGCGCAGTTGACCTGTGTCTCTCCCCTACAACAACGTGTGCTGCTATTTACCACTCGCCCTCCCAAGATCAACCCACCGTCGTTAGAGTCAAGCTTGCGGGCACTGTTGATCAAGACCAGATGCGACGAATTGCGCGCGCCTTGGCAACCGCATATGCATCAACCGTGTACAACCTCGAGCAATCGGATGATCTTGTGAGCGTATGTCGCGAAGTGCTCAGTGATCCTCAAATTCAAGCTCATGCATCGCTGTTTTTCGAGACGCTGGCATCGGAGGCACAGCGGCTTATTACAGTGAACCTGTCCCCGGAAGACCGCCTTCCGGAGCGGTACATAGTTCTCCCATCTCCTCTTCAAAGGTGGCTGTCGTTTTTACTGCCTCTGGGTACCTCAGCGGGATGGAAGCGCACGCCTGGCTGTCGTCTAGCTTTGTGCCTCATAAACTTACAATTGCTGAACTTCAGTCTGACTTGGACCCTCAAGCGCGTCACAAGAAGGACACGAGCAACCACGGCGGAGCAACTTCGACTTGAAATTACTGCTTCGCAGTACCACATTGCCGCAATGCTGGGTCCTGTCCGCTGGGCCACAGACTTAATTGCCCGCATCTGTCAAGAATTGTATGATGCGATCTCGGCACCTGAACCGCCGTTTAATGCAACTTACCGCGAGAATGCGGCAGCCTACGTGCTTCTTGAGAATGCAAACGTGTACAACTCGCTTTTGTTCTCGAGCGTATCGAGGCTGTTGCTCAAGTACTTTTTGCGAGGGCTTCACACGCTCTCCACAGCGGCGAAGAGTATCGCCGAGCAAGAAATGAAGCTGAACAACAAGCTCAAAAGTATGTTACAGGCAGGGGAAGGTTCGGCGGATGAGGTTCGCACACGTTTAGGCTCTCCCTTGAACTTCGTTGCTGCACAGACCCTGAAAAAGTTTGTCTCTCAGGTACAAGCTGCGCCGGTCAATTTGGATGCGTTTGAAAAGCTACTGCAGCATATAGACGAGAACGTCAAGGCGCTGGTCGCCGAGGCCAATGTCCCGGATCCAGTGAGGCAAGCAATGGATTCCGAGCTCGTCAAACTTGCCAAATGTCCCTCATTTTTTATGCCTCTCTTGAACCCGCTCATCAACGCGGTTCGTACGTTGCTGCTTCCATCGCTTAATGTGCCTGAGCTGTACTTCTATGATACAACATGGCTTGGGCTTGACGAAGACTCCGGTAACAACAGTCATGTGGATGCGATACGCAAACGCATCATATTACCGAGCGAGTCCGTTCAGCAATGCACGCGTTGCGGAATGCAATCAGTTGGTGTAGAGCACGGAAAGCAGCAGGTCGCGCAATGGCCTATGCTATTCTATCATCACTGTGTATGTGGTGGTTGGTTCTTCCGTGTAAGCTCAGAACAACCGCCATCCGGAACGTCGCGAGCTCCATCTGAAGCGGTTCGTACCTAGATTGCGGCTCTCTTGTTAGGTTTGCCGTGATCGCCAAAATATCCATTGCGTTCTTTAGCCTCTCATTTTGTTGAATGTAACAATAGAAGCTGTAAAAAATACGAACTTTTTTTTTACCTCCTTGGGAAAAGACTACAGGTTCAACAAAACAACGCACACTCTCATTTTTGAGCTTCATTTTCACTAATTGTAGATTATTTTAATTGCTGAGCTTCACTTTACTGATCGGGTGGTATGCTATAACCAAAACATTTTCAATCTTAAACAATTAAGTCCGCGGTACTTGAGACTTAGCCTTATCAATGGCACCCTTGAGAAGCGAACGCTCTTTCTCGCGCGCAATTTCTGGGATTCTTCGATATAGCTTGGCACTTGTGAAGCTTATTATTCGGACTATTGGCACCATATGGTTCGCTTCTGGTGTGTACTCCACGGCGAATGCGTCGATCGATATTTTAGTGAGCATTACGCCGCAATTGTGTATCTCTTCAAGAGCCAGAAGCATTTCTTCTTCAACTCCAGGTAGAAATAGATCCTCAGGGACCATTCGATGGCCAAATGGCTCTTGTGAAAGCACGTGGAAGTCATTCGCTAGAAGATGCGCATATAATATGAGCTTTGGCACTCGTGATGATCCCTTTTCGAGTAGATACTGGAGCATACATGCCTCGCGACGTACAAGTACTTCATCTGTGCATATTTTGAGAAGCGATGGTAACATTCTCGTGCCATCAATGGTCACAACCCCGTATCGGCAGACCCCAGTGTTGTCCTCTGTTGTATAATTCCCTAAACTGCGGGAATTGATGTCATTGGGAGCCCTATGATCGACACTGATAGTGTACTTTTGGCGGCTAATCCGGTTTGCAACCCACCATTTGATTTTACCAACCGAGCCCTGTTCGAAGCTAGAAAGTGGTTCGACATTTGGGTCCTCGAGTGCTTCCGGCATAGCCTCGAACCCATTATAGTAGCGCAGATATGGGTGCCCATAATAGGCTTCGAGACTCATGGCAGTGAGTGCCTGGCATATTTGATGGCTATCAACCGGGGGAGATATGCGAAGCTCGAGTCCCAATGCTCGAGGCACTATATTCACGAACCTAGTTGACGACTCACTTGACAAGTAACCGAAGGCAAGGTCATTCAAAAGCATTACATGGCACAACGACTGTAAAGCACGCGACACCTCGGCCTTTCCGAGCTCGGCATCTTTGAGAGACCCCCCAAAGTAGTCGACTTCACTTTCGGTTGAGGGCTCGCCGCGGAAGTAGTTGACAATGCCGAATTCTAGAGCCAGGTCCGAATAGTTGCGCCCAACAAGGAGGGGTTTCCCGACTACATTTGTAGACTCGCATAAGACTAGGTCTGCGCAGCCGATGAACGGGAATGTTTCTGGTCGTCGCTCCACAAACGTGGCATTGAGACCCACTCGGTTGATCAGCGGATTTACCACAACCAGAGCTATTTCCTGGGTCGTCATGAATCGCGCGGGTTGCTCAAATTCGCCGAGGCGCTCTAAGTTTCGCGTCAAAACATGGTCAAAGCAATCCCAACTTGTCAACGTCGCAAATTTGAAGGCGCTAGGGGTCTGCTTCGAGCGAAAATACCTGCCTACATTGAGCGATTGAGACAACGATGACTTGCCATACTTTGCCTCGGGCAATACTACGGGTGCTGATTTTCTCTGCATCTACCAATATTCGAGCAAAGATGAGTACAGACTGCTAATTTTTTTAAGCCACGATTATATGTATAAGATGCGTATGCAGCGTGTAGCAGACATATGCAGTTAGTTTGACTGCTGGGTTACTCGATCGGGAAGCTCGTAGGTGATCACGATACAAACGGGTTTGCACACTTGCGCTTGAAAGTCTCAGATGTCTTGGGATCCACCATAGTCTGCCAGTCTACTGGTACGAGCTGCGTACCGGTTAGTGGATTGCGCGCAAACACTACCCCGAGATCGCTATGAATGGTTGACAGATAGTAATGGGATCCATCGCCCAAAGACAATACTGACGCCCTCACGAGATCGCCTGGGGCAAATTGCTCCTGAACCTTGATCTTGTCTCGCTCGGTTGCGCGAATGTCCTGAACACGAACAATGGCGCCGTAGCCCTCACCGAGTTCTGCTGCCCTCTCGTTCGCGCCAGCACCCGACGGTGGATGCACTGACCCCACTGCAGAGGCAAACACACCAACAGCCGGATCCGCCACGCTGTTTCCTTCGTTTTCAACTGCTATTATATCCAGGTTCACCTGTTGGCGCCCAAGGCGTTGTACGCGGGCATACACAATACTACCGACCTGCGGCAGCTGGGACGTGCTGCGTCGCGAGTTTCCCACTGTCTGGCCCGGGATTTGGGCGTACGGGTTGCGGAATTCATTCAAAACTGTGAGCTGCCATTTTTTGTCGCCGTTTTCTGTGGCACTGAGCTTGCCTAATATCGTCGCTATGAGGCCATTCTCCACTGTCTTGAGCCCGGAACCTGCCACATATTTCTTGAAGTCATTGTCGCTTCGTGCACATACGAGCTGCCCCGGAACTACATATCCTGGGAGCACCATTTGCTTGTCGTTCACTGCTATTTCTTCTTCGAACCCCCCTATTTCGGGTCTGCACAATTATTATGTCACGTGCCAGATCTTTTCAAAACCACCGGGCCTTCTAATTGTTAATGCTGCTGCTACACAGCAGCTATTAGCATGATTTACAAAACCGTTTCAATCATGGCACTCGTGCGGAAAGAATGTTAAGCAAATGCTGTAAGGGCGCACTCAAGCTGGCTTCTGGTTTTTTTCCAGTTTTAATGATTATTATCGAAGCGGGGGAAGCCCATCATCATACATTGTAGCATAAACTAGCATTAAGCTGGTTACTAGTACTGTAGGTGCCACCATTACTGTAGGTGCCATGATTATGAGCCAGTATTATAAAATGAGCCACCTGATGACAAATACATAGAGGCTCGCTTCAGGCTCACTGTAGGCTAAATAGCGGAGTAGAGTACAACGACTGGAGCATTCATTTAAATTCAATTACATAGAAGTAAGTGGTGGTGAGCTGGGGTATTCAAATCTCGGGGTTTCAAAGAGCATTTGAGGGGCCCAACTCTTGTTCGTCTGAATCGGTAGAGATGTCTGAAGATACCCTTCGCGGCACGTAAATGTTTCAGTCTGGAATGAACGCCATTGAGCAATTGTGTTGTAACAAACAAAAAAGAAGTGATTACCCGCAATGATGAACCTTTTTGGCAGTGATAGACGGCGATCACTACTGATAGAATGGACGTTTTATGATTTGTCATCAGGTGGCTCATTCCTTAGGCGACCGGCTCATAATCATGGCACCTACAGTAGTGCTAGTAAAGATATTTCTTGTGCAGTAGTATATACACGTAAAAGGTTGTGGCACATGCGTGGCACAATGATGAGTTTCCTACGAAAACAATTAAGATTGCAGTGCTCGCAAGTATCGCTCTTCAGGGTTGAACACGTACACTGTGTGGTGCTTCGAGCTCGGGTGCACCTGCATTGAGAGCTTCACATCATTCAATTCTCGGTATAACTGAGTGACCACCCGCGGATCCCGGAAGTCGTATGGTAGCGGCTCGGGAGTACGGTTGTAATCGGACGCAGAGTACGTGTTGTAAACAAGCGTGTTCTTTGCGAATGAGATCCGACGGCCGCCGCGGCTCAACACAGTGCGCGCACCACCGCTGCTTTTCATGGCCGATTTTAGCGGTGGTTTGTGAGTGGTGTCTGAGCTTGCGGCTGGTTCCGGAGCTCGAATCACGCGCTCGTCAGGAACCTTCTCCTCCTTGGATCGCCGAGAAGTGCTGAGCTTACGCTCGAAGCTCCCAGTTCGTTCCAGCGACGAGATGATTGTGTCCACCTCGTTCGGCCGCAGCAGCCCTGGATATATATCGCCAGCAGTCAGATTCGGAGCGACCTGTCTTCCTATGCTGCTGAGTGAGGGCGACGGCGGTCGCGGTGCTTCTGGGCTCGTGGGAGAGGGTGTAGCAGACGGGGTTCTCAGCATGGGCTTTGAAAGTGGAGAAATTGGCGGAATAGGCGAGGCAGGCCCTCTCAAGGTTGAGCGGGTCATCGCTGGAGCGGGAGGTGCCGGTGGCTCGATGTTTTCCACGACGCTGCTGCGCTTGCGGCGGAATCGGCTCGACAGTGAGGAGAAGCTGCTCGTTGAAGAACGGACTGACGCTGAAGACTTCGTGGATCTCGTCGACACAATGGAAGCCGTATCCGAAACATCGTCTGCCGACTGTCCTAGCTTCTCCTTGGAAAACATGCTTTTCAGACGCGACCCAAATGACCGCGAGTGGCGCACCTTGTGAGTTGGCGGTGACGACTCAGTGGGCGACCCTGTATTTGACATAACACTATTAGGTCGCGGGATCGTGACTGAAGCTGGTCTCTGAGCTGCTCTTCGCTCCATAGATGAAGATGATGAGGTCGAGGGCTCTCTCCTGTCCACAAAGGACGAGGTCGAAGAGTCTCTCCTTTCCGTCAAGGACGAATTGGAGGACACTCTCCTTTCCACCGAAGAGGACGACGAAGGCGCCCTGGGCAAAGGGTGGTGGCTAACCGCCTGCGCACCTCCAAGCACGCTTTCAGGGCGTCGAGGAGGCATGCTCTGCACAGAGGGGCGCTGTCGCGAAGCGTACGACCGGCGCAGAAATACGGGATTCGAAGCGGTTGAAGAATCTGAATGCGATGACGGTGTGCGGGGTCTTGGGCTAGCAGCCGATGCTGCCAGGTGTGGTTCCGACGTGTCATCAGCGGCGTTAGATGAACCAGACGAGGGCGAAGTGCCAGTGTACCAGCTGGCGCTGCGAGTATGCCGAGTTGCTGCAAGAGAATCCCGAGACTCGGACCCAGCGGTTGATTGATAGTAAGACCGGGGTTGCAAGTCAGAGGGCAGTACAAGCTTCGATGGTGAAGCAGCAGTAGCTCGCTTGGGACGGGTTAGTACGGCAGGGGCATTAGAGTTCGGGCTGCTCCCTTCATCAGACTCGCTGCTGCTCCTGTTTTTGGGGCTCGGCTCTTTAGGACTCTGCTCTTTAGGGCTCTGCTCTTTGGGACTCTGCTCTTTGGGGCTCTGTTCTTTAGGGCTTTGCTCTTTGAAGCTCTGCTCTTTGAAGCTCTGCTCTTCTTTAGACACCACCTCTTTCGCATTGGTAGTGCTTGAAGCTTTTGACGGGAGCGCTTCCTTCGCATCTCGAGCTGGCTTGATCGAGGCTTCCCGCGCCTGCGATGCCTCAGAGGCCTGCAGATTGTTATGCTTAGCCGGCGTTCGCGAGAGCGAAGCCTTTTGCGCCGCGAAAAGGTCTGAGGATGCAGATGCAGCTGGTTTAGCTGCCTCCGAATTAGCGCCCGTGGTCACTTCAGGCCGAAATTTAGAAGTGGTACTTTCCTCGGTAGCGTGCTCCTTCGGCGGTGTTGCAGCATCCATGACGAAAATCTCAGGGGCCGCTGGTTCGGTGCTGGCAGCTGCTTCTTGCATCGGCTTCTTCTGTGCCTCCTTTGAAGACTCTGCTTCAGTCTTAGGTAGCACTTCGAGCACATTAGATTCGCCTACTCGGTGTATCTCATCGTCAATAGGCTTCGAAACAGAACCAGTTGGCAACTTCGGGTTCTTTGCTTCCGTCTCGAACTCTTTCACGTTCTCAACGGGCACATCAGTATTCTCCACTAGAGTGTTGGCCATACTCCGCCGGCGGGTCTGGCTCAGCTTCTGAGACTTCGTTTCTTCATCTAGTGACGAAGTCGAGCTCACGGATGTCTGTGTGGTTAACGAATCAGTGTCTGCAGTGCTCATGATACTCGGAGTGCTGCTGCCATCATTGCTGCTCATGCTCGCGCTATAGTTCTTGTGACGATGTAGCGAAGACGTGGAGGACAAGCGGCGGCCATGCGTGCCTGACGGGGACAGTGCTACTGATTGTGCTACTGATTGTGCGGCAGAATGTGCGGCAGATTGGGCTGCCGATTGCGCTGCCGGAGCAGGAATGCCGGCAGGAGCGTCAGGAGCACCGGGGGGTATGTTTGTATTAGTTGGTGTATTCGGGGCAAGCAACGAAGAATGGCTTTTGGAGCGGGCCATACGGCCGCGGTAACGCAGTGGCTTTGAGCCCGAGCTTGCCGACTGCGAGCTTGCCGACTGCGAGCTTGCCGGCTGCGGGTTTGCCGGCTGCGGGCTTCCCGGGGCCTGCGCTATTGAGATCGGCGGCGTTGCGGCCACATTCGAGACAGATCTTGCATGCGCGTTGAGATGGTGATCCACGCTAGCAGATGCAGCGATGGGAGGAATGGCGGCCGGAGCCGAGCTCAATGACAGATTAGGAGAGGCAGCCGGTGGTGGGCCGAGCGCTTGCTGTGGGTAGTAGCCCGCATAGAGATCATTGAAGCTGCGGGAGCGGGGATGCAATTGGCCCGGTGGCAGGGCCTGCACGGGGACGGCAGGCGCGTAGTAGTAGGAAGGCGTGTGCGTGTGCGTGTGCGTGTGCGTGTTTGGGTGTCGTGCTAGGGCCGGCGCGTAGTAGACATACTGCGGGGAGTGATTGTGTTGCGAGTTGTATGCCGAATAGTTTGATGCCATGAACCGGGATCTCTGAGATGCTTGGCGAGGCCGCTAGTGGTGTTCCGTCAATCCGAACTCAGATGCAGGCCAGCAAATAAGTGCGATATGAAAAAGAGTGACGCAAAAGAAGGAGCCAATGAGGATCGCGGGACCTAAGAGAGGGGGGCGCCGGGTTGGAGATCAGCACACGAAAAGGACGAGAATCGGCAGGGTGGGGGCCTGAGCAAACGGGAGCGCTTGGGCGGCGATAAAGTAGGTCTAATCTTGCTAGAAACCCGACTAGGTGGTGCGCTAGTAGATCCGGTGGTCGCGCTGCGATCGCCGTGAGACACCTACCTATAACAGTATGTTTCTAATTATACAGCACAGCAGGGAGAGAGGGGCCCAAGCATACACCCGCGACGCCCTGATTTGCCCTCCTCACCCTTGCCCTCGGAATTGGCCCGATGTGACGCGACGCTGCAGCGGACGCGCGGGCCAGCCTTTTGGTTTGCAAGACTAGCGCCGACCGCGAATTCTAGCTTCGGGACGACGTCGTGCCTACTAGGTAGCTCGCGCGCGGCGTTCCGGCGCCGCGCACACGCAATGCAACGAAAACAGCAGAACGCGTTTCACGAATTCGGGTGACTCTGTGCCCTAGCCCTGCATGTGGGCTTGCCTAGCAGTTTGTAATAAAGACGGGCAATTTCGAGATGTTTACGGGACCCACCCGATCCGCACCCCAGGGCTCGTGGGGGGGGGACGCGCAGGCACCCATTGCTCCATAAACGATGGAGCAGGGGTGCTGCCGATGGTAGAGTAATTAATTGATCGTACGTACTTAAAATCGGTGCATGTTTCGTGTTGCTGGTATTCGCGGCAAGAATGCTCGAGGCGCAGCGTCGGAGTCTGCTGCGTTACAGAACTCAGTTATCACCCACGGCTGCCCCGGCTTTTCCTTCCGATCGGGTACTCTGATCGCATCCAGCCCAGCCCGCCTGCGCTGTAGGCGAAATGTGCGTATCTGAATCGGGTAGGCTGGGCTAGAGCAGTGCTGCTCGATACATAATTTGAGGCGGATTCAGGCATTTCACGGGACCACCCGTAGACGCTACCCAGGCCGTCCATGCATGCCCATTGCATAGATCCAGAGTCAAAGCAGCCCTATTTTCATACAGTTTAAGTAGTGCATTTTATGCAGATTCCGAAACCTTCCGGCGTTCCGCCACTCGCAGAGCCCTCGTTGCAGAATAGCCGAGAAAATGACCGCGCGTCGCCCTTGCCCTTTGATACCATGGCTACCCTTATCCTTAATGACGACGCATCCTCCATGCAGGTGAGGCGTATCGCACTCGGCGCCGCAACGGCAAGGCTTGCGCCTCGCCAAATCCGGGGAAACTCACCTTCATGCGTGCATCCGCTAGCGAGATAGTGCTCGATGCTTGCCAATGCGCTAGCTACAGAGGCGCGTGCCTACACGCAATACTTCCCCTTCTCCTCTCCCCCAATATTTATATTGGGCACGCGCTATTAATAGCTGCGGCTCGAAGGGCGAGGGTGGCGGGTATACAAACGAGCTGAGCTGCTGCTGCTGCTGGTCTTGGCCACTGCTCGTTAAAGTGTCTGCCTAGTTAACGAGCGTATTCTGGTACAAACTACTTTGATACGTTATAAAACTAGTCTCGAGTCGAATCTCATTTAGATCAATTCGAACCGGTGAGCCATGTGAGCTCTGGAAATTAATCTGCCGTCCGGCGCTCCCGTTATAGGCCTGAAACGAGACCGCCCCGATAACACGGTCTGGGGCGACGACGGGGCGTTGCCGGATTTAGTAGTACAGAAACCCAGGAACCTAGGAACCCAAACCAGAGATGAATGAAATGGCTTGACAGATGATAATGGAAGTGCACACCATCTGCCCAAATGTCACATGTCACCTGACTGGAGGCGGCGGTTTGGAAGAAAAAAAGAGCACGGCCATGTGACACACACACAGGGCGTCGTCGTCTCCGGTTTGGAAATTTTCCACTGGCTGGGGCTGGTGGTTTGTTTCGAGTATGCACAGAGTTTTGCCCAGGCAGTCGCGCCAACGGCTGCCGCTGCCGCAATGCATACGCACCGTATACACGTCGCCTCATCACAGCCACAGCAACCCGAGGCGGCTCGACCAAGGGGCGTCACTGCGCCTGAACCGCGAGGCTGCGCAGCTGGACGCGCAACTCCGCGAGCTGAAGCACCGCGAGCGGCTGCTGCAGCGGAGCATTAAGGACCAGAGCGATGCTGAGAAGCAGAAAATGCTGGCGCAGCGCGACGGCGCCGCGCTGGCTGGGCGTGCATCGGCCGACGAAGTCTCTGCTCTGGAGCAGAGCCTGGCCAAGCCGGCTACGCCGCTGTTTGAGACAAAGAAAACGAATTCTCCCTTGCAATTGCTTCCTCGGGCATTCCGGAAGTACCTGGCTGATAGCGCGAGCCGCGAAATCCAGCTTTTCCAGCCTCGGACGATGACATGGGCGCACATTGTGAATCGGCTAGACAGCGTGCCGGATCTGGCGCGCGTGGCCTCGAGTGTGCCGCAGCAAGAGATGGATAAACTCGCTGTTTCCATTCCGCTCAAACAGCGAGCCCAGCTCGTGCCTCAGCTCGAGCGCATCATCCCTGGCCACCGCAAGTCACAATTTGTGAGGGATACGTTCATGGCCGCATACGCTGAGCGTTGCGAGCCCGCCGAGGTCGAGCGGCTGTTTGCCGAGTGCACGACGCCGAGCGCGCACTCGTTCGCGCACCTGGCCAAGGCATATTTCAAGGTGGGTTCCGCGCCCGAGAAGGTGCTGGAGATTGTACGCCGCATGACTGCTGCTGGACACAGTCCTAATTTGCTGGTGTACTCGGTTGCGGTGCAGTCGCTCATCCAACACAAGCGCTACGTAGAGGCCGAGGGTGTGTTTGACAACCTGAAGTACCTATCCGTCAAAACGCAGCCCGACACAAAGCTTTACAATGCGATGATGCTTGCCGCGTCGAAACAGCACAACGTGAACCGCGTGCTTGACCTGTTTGCAGAAATGAAGTCGCGCCGGCCCTTCCCCTTAGAGCCGAATGCAGAGACTTACAGCATTCTCGTGTACGCGTGCGCGCGCGACCCCAAAACGCATGTCATGGCGTGGGATATGTTTATAGAAGCCCTGAGCCGTGGCCTTGAGGCGAGCCGCGATAGCTTTAGGGCGCTTTTGTACTTGTGTGGGTCGACTGGCGAGGTCATGCTTGCGCGCGCGCTGGTGCGGCGGCTGTTTGAGCGCCAGGGCGGTACGCAGGGCAACCTTGTCGACGACTACGTGCTGAACAGCCTGTTTCTTGCCTATAAAAACTGGCGGCCGGGGCCGTCGAAGATCCTGAGCACGCCCACTGGCCAGGCCATTCGTGCCCACGTATTGATGGATGCGTCTGCGCCTCCCCTGGCGCCGTCGCTGCCGCTGTTGCCGGTTGCGCAACTGAATGAGAAGCTTGTGCTGGCCGAGAGCAATGCTGTGCTCGAGTTCTGTGCCGACACGCGGCCAAGCGCGTTGCTGGTGCAGAACAGGGCGTCGAGTGCGAACCTGCAGCGGTCGCCGGCGCTGTTCAACTGTCTGCAAGTAGTCATTGAGCACGACGGAGGCAGCAGCGAGGAGTTCAAGCGGCTTTTTAGGCGCTTTACGGTGCTGGACCGCGACTCGAACATCATTCAGAGCGAGGCTCAGGACCTCGTTGTGCACCCTAACTTCAGCGTGCCGCGCGACCAGGATTTGTACCGCCTGGCCATTCGCGCCTGCACGAAGTTCCGGGACCTGGCGTTTGCGCGCGAGATGTGGATGGAGCGCGGCGAGTGGCGCAAGACGGCGGCGTTCCGAAACCTGCCGCAGTCAAAGCGCAATGCACTGGACTTCCAGTTCGCGCGCGACGTGGTCGAAGTGCTCGCCCAGTGCGGCCAGGTCGCGGAGGCGCAGCTTGTGCTGAAGTCGGCACTGCGCCTCGGCACCTGGCGTCGGCACCACGTCCTTGGCCTGCTGCAGGTGCTTGAGAATCTCGAGGACACGCGCGGTGTGAAGGAGGTGTATAGGATTCTCGGCTCGCAACAACGCATGGAGGAAGGGCTCACCAGCGCCTAGTTTAGTTTAGGTTAGTTTATTTATTGCTTGCCAACTTAAGGCTTTTTTGTATATAGAGTTATATTTATTATTATCTTACCATCGTTATTGGCCGCGCGAGAACAGGCGCGAGCCGAGCGACCCGAAGAGCCGGGACAGAACGCCCGTGGAAACGGTGCCGAGAATGTTGTTTGCCTTGGCGAACTTGTCGCAGCGGCTGAATGCGAACGTGTTTGTGAGGCTGAGCACGAGCGCGAGCACGACTACGAGCAGCCACAGCACGTTGAACTTGAGAATGGCCAGCAGGCCGAACACGACCCAGACCGTGGGCACGGCGTAGATGAGCGACCAGAAGCACTGCGAGTCTATGGGGTTGATATATCTTTGCGGGTCGGCCGTCTCAAACACCCAAGTAGACGTGCCATCCGACCCAGTTTCGTTCCACCACCGCAGGCCCACAAGCAGGCGGCCGGCGATGTTCTTTACGTTCCAGAAGTCTGCGGCAACAAGCAGCGACACAATAATGAACACAAGCACGGAATTGTGGCTGAACCAGCTGCCAAACACGTACACGGCGAGCGGCGCCGCGCGCAGCGCCAGGAAGAACAGAATGGCGACCGGGTGCGACGACTCGCGCAGCCGCCGCAGCAGCGTCCACTCCTCGGCGGGCTGCTGCGCCGCATTCGCGCGAGGGCGCGGCGCCGCCTCCTGCGCCTCGACGTCCACCTCTAGCGACATTTATTTAGGCCAGTGTCGTGTCGTGTCGTGTCGTGGTCCTGGTCCTGGTCCTGGTCCTGGTCCTCCTGCTTAGAGAGATTCGCAGCCACGAAAGTCCCACCACCACCGCCGCAGCCTGGCAGCAGCCGTAACAGCCCAAAGCCAAGGCCGGCACTAAAAACCCCCCAAAATAAAAACCAAACCGCTTGCGCGCAAGCCGCTCGCTCGCACAGCCCAAAAAAAAAAGTCGGGTTCGTCAATTCCGCCGTGGCGGCTCACTATGTACAATTAGGGTCGTTAAGTAGTGTCTACTCGTGGCTCTGCGCCGCGGCCTGCGCCTGCTCGCGCCGCGCGCGCTTCTCGGCGCGCTCCTGGCGCATGCGCTCGACCTCCATCTTCAGCTCAACCCGGTCCTTCGGGATCTGGTTCAACCGGTTCGGGTCCGGCCAGAAGTCGTGCACGTTCAATTTGTCGTGCGTGTTGCTGCCCACGTACAGCATGAGGCAGATCGGCGCCGTGATGTACACGGCAAACCGGAATATCTCCAGGTTCGGCCCCGTCGGGATTTTCAGCTTCGGGAACATGTAGCGGTTTTCCTCCTCGAAAGGGCGCCGCCCGCAGTCCTATAAGGCTGGTCCCAATTCCGGGCCCGCGAGTCACGCGATAAAGCTAGCGAAGGGGGGGGGAGGGCTCAAATGGGCGCGCGCTAATTGACGAACTGCAGAGTCCCAACCTGCTAAAACCGGCATATTTCTTTTGTTTAGATGCTTCACTTAGTTTTTTAATCTAATTATGATCCAATCCGGCTTCTAATCACCGCTTCAGTCCACTGGTTCAAGCGAGCGGTTCAAGCACACACCCCGTATATAAGCCGGCACCGCTGACACAGCTTCTCTTTCTTCTTTATCACTCCTCGGTCAAATTTCAAGAGCGGGCGGCAGCGGTATCTGCCGCTCGACGAGTCTTGATGGGGGGAGAGCAACGTGCCCTTTTCGCTAACGACATCTAGGAACCCACCGATGTAGTTTGATAGTAGGGGGGCAGACATATAATTTAGCATTAACCTTTGTTACGTGTGTGTGTGTGTGTGTGTGTGTGTGTGTGTGTAAACGCGGAAGCCGCTCGTATGAGCTCGCTGGCTCGCTGGCTCGCTACTGGTTTTACTCACCTTCGACTGTTTAGTATATTTAGTCTACTAGTCTTGCGTCGCTCGACTTCACGGGCAGAAGCCGCGGCAGCCCGTGTATCTTCTCAAAGAACGTTTGTGTCCAGTCAACGCTCTGTGTGTCGTGTCGCGCGCTGCTCTCGAGCTGCTGAATGCGCTCCACAAGCATGCGCACTTCGAGCTGCCGCACTTCGTTCAGCCGCGCAATCGCCTCTCTGTATACGCTTGACGTGTCGACCTTTGTCGTGAGGTTCGCGTCAACGGCCAGAGCACTCGCATCCTTTAATTGCGTCTTCGTGTCAATAGGCAGGTGGAGTGAGCTTAGGAGGGCCGACGTCTCGTCTAGTGGGCCATCTGCGGCCGTCTTGTTCACAAGCCTTTTGGCCTTCGTTGGCGGCTGCGGCATGATCAGCGACGACTTGCTCGAAAGGCTGGTTATGTCCAATGAGCTGGCAGATGTGACCCTATTACCCCTGTTCCGAGCTACATGATCGCTGTTGGCTTGGTCTAGAGCAGTTGACACGACTAGGTCTTGGTCTTGGTCTGCGCCTGCGCCTGCGCCTGCATCCAAAGAGCGCTGGCTTTGGGCTACAAGCTGTTCTGGACGCCAGGTCGATATGACTCGGCTCGGCTGTATCACTTTCCGCGGCTTGGGTGGCACTGGGTCCTCGAAATAGAACTCTTGCGTCGTGCATGTGGCCTCCGACGCGCACGTCGCAGCCGTGGAGTGCGTGCTCGCTCTGGATGTGGTCAGGCTCTGGCTCGCGTCGGACCCGGTGCCGTGCAATTCGGGGCTGTACGAGCACTCTGTGTGTTCCACGGTTTGTGGGGTAGTGGATACTTCTACGTTTGTTTCCAGTTTGGCTCTTTCGCTTTGGCTCGCCTGAACGCTAGAGTGCTCATACGCGTCTTCGGTGCCGTTGCAATCTGAATGCTGCGGCGACACACTATCATCATAGGCTCTGGCGCGGAACATGTCGAACAACGAGGGCAGTGTTTCGAGCGTGGCGCTATCATAATTAAGCTCACTACTCGGCTCGGCATTGGGCTCGGCATTGGGATCGCCATTGGTATCGCCATTGGGATCGCCATTGGTATCGCCATTTGGCACGTCCTTGTTAGACACGTTCCCAGACGCTTCGGTCCGCGCTCGTGCACCAGTAGCACCACCGTCAGAAGCGAGGGTACTCTGCGGCGTGCTTTCGCTTTTGCGGCTCGACAAAATCACCAGGTCGTCTTCCTCGGTAAAGCTGCTGTCGACTGGTGGCTTTGGTGCGGTGTGCCGCGTTCGGAACCTTTTCGCAGTTGCGTCGCTGTCACTATCTCCATAAAGCGACGAAGACGTAGTACAGAGTACAGGGTCGCTGATCTTAAGGTTTTCTCGGAGTTGGACGGGCACCTCGGAATCGTGCCCTGGACGTCCTAATGTGGACAATCGGAAACTTTTAAACGAACTCGTGAGCTTCTGTGAGAGCCGGCCGTTGGTTGGGCGAGCACTCGCGCGAGTACTCATGCGATTTGGTGGGGCGGACCCCGCGGGAGCATTCGTGGGAGCGTCCGCACTTTGCTCTTGCGGTTTCTCAAGGTGGTGCCGCGATCTGCGGCCACTCTTGGACTCCATTCGTGCGCGGCCTATACTTGTTTTGTGCTCAATGCGTAAGTTTAGAGACGACTAAGGCCAATTAAACCCAAGAAAAGACGAAACAAGGCAAAAGGCAGGCCGAATTGAACCAGACCCGCTTCTGTGGCGATGAACGATGTTTCACGTATCTATATTATTGAGGGCACACTGAGGGCCTCAGGGCGCGTGCATGGGAGATGCAGCCGCCCGGCTAGGGTTTCTTCGACACATCCGGGGCGGCGTCACACGCACTCACGCACGCCTGCTGCGCCGGTTCGCGAAAGCGTTAGCAGTTAGCAGTTTGCACCGCCTCAAACGTGCGCAGTGCCGAACTCTCGGCGGGCGGCGTCGATCCAGTTATGTAGTGATGATGAGTGTTATGTTCTGGATGTATATATATGAGGATCATAAACAGAGCAGTGCCGAGAATTATTATTTTTTCAACAGCACAGGAGTTTGAGCCCGCACGAATACTTAGGCACGGAGGAGGAGGGGCCCTAATGCTAAAATAACCGCAGCGGACCAGTTGCTGCTTTTGTCGGGAGTTCTGTGCTGCTTGAATCTAGTCATCTGTATCACAGAACCTTGACTTTGGCGGCGTGATTGAGCCTGCCCCGCGCTGTGGAGGTCTTTTTTTTTACCCTTTCGGGGAGGGTAAGGAGGGTGGTGCATGATGCCACCAGCGCCCTAGCCCTTGAAGTCTAAAAAAACATGAAACATGCAAACGACGTCTAGGTTTGAGTTTTCAGTTTTGCTTTTGCTTTGCTTCTGCTTTGCTTCTGCTCTGCTTTTGCTCTGCTTGTTTTTTTTGGGGTTTGAGCCTGGCTTGGCTGGCCACACACACACAAAATGTACTCTAATTGATCATCATAAACTACTAAGATATACGTGTATTGTATCTTGGATTTTTTTTCATATGTGAAGAAAGCGAGGCGCTAAGGCGCGCGCATCGGCAGCAGGCAGGAAGCTCGTATCGTCTTTGCTTATTTCGTGAAGTCGAACACGACGCGGCCAGCGAGCTTGCCCTGGTCCATAGCGGTCATGACCTTGTCGGCGTTCTCGATCTTGTCGAGGACGACCTCGTTGTGGATCTGGCCGCGCCTGAAGAACTCGAGCGCCTCGATCATATCCATGCGCGAGCCCACAATGGAGCCGCGGATCGTGATGCCGCTCATGACGGTGTTCACGATGTCAAGAGGGAAGTCTCCAGGGGGCAGGCCAATGAGCACCATGGTTCCGCGCCGGCGCACGGACGCGAGGGCCTGGCCGAATGCAGACTTGCCCACGGCAGTGACGATGGCACCGTGCACACCGCCCACGGCCTTCTTGATCTCGGCGCCAACGTCCTGCGTGATGCCGTTGAAGGCGTAGGAAGCACCGAGGCGCTTCGCCGTCTCGAGCTTCGCGTCGTCGATATCAACACCGATGACGTTGAAGCCCATGGCCTTGGCGAACTGCACACCGAGCTGGCCGAGGCCGCCGAGACCGCTCACAAGCACCCAGTTGCCAGCCTTGGCTTCAGTCACCTTCAGACCCTTGTACACGGTAAGACCGGCGCACAGAACCGGCGCGACGCGGGGCAGGTCCACGCCCTCAGGAACGTGAGCGACATAGTTCGGGTCGGCAACAACGTACTCGGCGAGCGTGCCGTTCACGCTGTAACCGGTGTTCTTCTGGTCCTCGCACAGCGTCTCCCAGCCGGTGAAGCAGTACTCGCAGTGGCCGCAGGCAGTGTGCAGCCAGGGCACACCAACAAGGTCGCCCTTCTTCACGGCAGTGACGTCGGCGCCGACCTCAACGACGCGGCCCACACCCTCGTGGCCGGGGATGAGTGGCAGGTTCGGCTTCGCGGGCCAGTCGCCCTTCCAGGCGTGGTGGTCCGTGCCGCAGATGCCGGAGTAGCAGACCTTAATCAGGCACTGGCTCTTGTTAGGCTTCGGGATGGGCACCTGCGCGACGTCGAGGGGCTGGCCAAACTGGCGAACAACAGCAGCTTTCATGGTTGAAGACATTCTCGAGTGTTTGAATAAAGGCAGAAACAGGCCTCTTCTGAGAATTGTTAGGATTGTTGGTTGGGTGGTACGCTTCGACTTGGGCGGTGTGGCCCCCGCTTTATATATGTTTGGACGGCTCGCGTCTATCGTCAGCACCGGTACGCCGCCCCAAACCACTGCGGCTGCGCTCGCTAGTTGGAGAACCGCTGGTCGCGGCAAGAACGCAGTAACCGTTACGAGCCCTTGCCCTCTGCGGCTGCCCTAGCCTTGCTGCACATATACGATCAGGCGGCTTTGCTGGTAGCGCAGGCTTATCGCCGGCGGCCGCCGCATTGCGGCTAAGGCCGGCCCACCGCTCCACCGAGCTAACAACGCCGTGCCCAATGTGTAAAGTGGGCTTTCTGTTGTTGCGGCAATTCGCAGCGGCGCCCGGTGCTGCGCGGATCCTGATCGTCTT
This sequence comes from Entelexis vaccinii, assembly GCA_004125185.1. Taxonomy (NCBI): domain Eukaryota; kingdom Fungi; phylum Ascomycota; class Dipodascomycetes; order Dipodascales; family Trichomonascaceae; genus Entelexis; species Entelexis vaccinii. The sequence goes on along the minus strand of NRDX01000032.1, from coordinate 275 downwards.
TGCCCGCGCCTCGCAGGACCCCCCTCCCTCCTCCGACTACCCCCAGCGGCGAGTCGTACTGCATGCGAGATCGTGCAGGACCACGCAGGCTCCGCAGGCTCCGCCAGCTGACTCCGCTCGTATCCCGGCGTTTCGACCCTCGTCGGCCGTGTCACCTGATCTCCTTTCCCCCCCCAGAGGACCCACAAGCCAGAAGCTGGGTCTGTGGGCCAAGCGAGATAACAGAAAGTAGCGAGAAGGCAGTTGACTTCGTATCTACAAGCTGAGAAGTCACA